>PVIA01017828.1:0-14532 GCA_004024845.1 Tonatia bakeri
CCTCACCCACCCTGCAGCCCTCCCACCCTGTGCCCGGGCATGTGGGTCATTGCAAGTCTGTGCACAGAAAGCCTGAGTGGAGATAATGAAACCAGTTCATTTCATCCCCATTTGTAGAATTTCCTGATGGTTCCACCAGACCCACAGACCCCGGACCTACACAGGGTGAGTCACTGGTGTGTGTAAAGAATTCAAAGTATGAGTTTGATGGCTGGAGGCAGAGAGCAGATAAAGGAGGTGGGGCTCTTTTCCAATGGCCAGAGCAGAAGAGTAGACAGTGTGTGGATGGCAAATAACATGTGTAGGGTCCATTGACACCATTTATCATGGATCCATGTCCAGTACTCCTGAGAGCATCTTAGATTCAGAGCCCTCCTCACTGAGCTCTCCCTGCTCCCACAGGGAAGAGACTCATTCATTCTCCTCCAAGTGATTGAGATCATCAGATAATCTTTTCTCTGGATGCTCACCCCTGTACTTCACTGAGGACACAAAACTCATGAGAGCTATTTCTGCAACTAATTCAGTGTCCCCCGCTACTCTGTTCCCTCCTCTGAACCTCAATTTCCCCATATACAAGGAAGCAAATTCTGTGTAGAATTAAGAAGGACTGCTGAGCCCTGTGTGATGTGGCTCAGTTGGTTGGGACATCATCCAATGGACTTAAAATTCACAGGTACAATCCTTGATCAGGAAAAAAGCCTAAGTTACAGGTTGGTCCCCAGTCAGGGGATGTATGAGACAACCAAATAATGTCTATCTCCCCTTCTCACTCCCCCTTCTTTCCTTCCCTCTTTCAATTAATAAGCATGTCCTTCGGTAAGGGTAAAAATATTAAAATATAAAGCAGCCTCCCTGTTTTCAAAAAAAGTATACACTGAAAGATATTAAAAGTAGGATGGGTGATGCAAAAGATTGAATCCATGAGTGAGAAGACAAGGTAGAAAAAGAACACCAAATAAAAAAGGTCAGCAAAAATAAAAAGAGAATTAAAAAGAATGAAGATATTTTAAGGAAAATTTTGGACAGCATGAAACATAAGAACATCTGCATCATAGGAGCACTTGATGGAGGAGAGTATGAGCAAGAGATAGAGAACCTGTTTGGAGAGATAATGACAGAAAAATTCCCTATAACATGCAGAAAAAAAACTCACACAAGTCCAGGAAGCACACAGATTCCCAATTCATATGAACCAAGAGGCTTACACCAAGACACATCATAACTAAAAAGGCAAAAGTAAAAGACCGAGAAAGAATTTTAAAGTCTGTAGGAGAAAGGCAGTCAGTTACCCACTAGGGAGCTCCCATAAAGCTGTCAGCTGGTTTTTCACCAGAAATACTTTAGGCCAGAAGGTACTGGCATAAAGTATTCAAAGTCATGAAAAGCAAGTATCTGAAACCAAGACTACTGTATACAGCAAGGCTATCATTTCAAATTGAAGGAGAAATAAAGAGCTTCCCAGACCAAAATAAGTATATATATATATATATATATACAGACAGTGTCCATTACCCCAAAACCAGCATTGCCAAAAAAAAAAAGATAAATGAACTACTTTTAAAAAGGAGAAGAAAGCGAGAGAGTAAGAGGTTTTAAAAAATGCTAATAAATAAGTACATATCAATAAGACCCTTAGCTGTAAATGGATTAAGACCCTTAGCTGTCAAAAGACATACAGTAGCTGAATGGATAAGAAAACATGACCCATATATATGCTGTCTATAAGAGACCCACCTCAGAACAAAAGATTCACACAGGCTGAAAATGAAGAAATCAAAAAATATCCCGTGCAAATAAAAACAAAAGAGCTGTAATTGCAATGCTTACATCTGATGAAAGACTTCAAAACAAAAGCCGTAACAAGAGACAAAAAAGGTCACTACGTAATACTACTTAATGACTCACTAGAATGGATGGATTTAATTGATATTTACATAGCATTTCATCCCGAAGCAGGGCATTAAACATTCTTCTCAAGTGCACATGAAATATTACCAAAGGCAGACCACATGTCAGAACATGAGTAAGTCTTAACAAATCCAGAAAGACTGAAATCATATCAAGCATCATCTTGGGTCACAATGGCATGAAACTACGAATTAACTACAATACAAACCCTCAAAACATTCAAACACAAGAAGGCTAAAAAGCATCTTATTGAACAATGAATGAGTTACCACTGAGTTCAAGGAAGAAATCAAAAATTATTCAGAAACAAGTGAAAATGAACACACAATGAACCAAAATCTGTGGGACACAGTGACAGCAGTTTCGAGAGGGAAGTTTACAGCCTTACTAGCCTGCCTTAGGAAGCAAGGAAAATATCAAATAAACCATCTAAAGCTACACCTAAAATAACTGGAAAAAGAACAACAAGAAAAGCCCAGAGTAAGTAGAAGAAAGGAAACAATAATGATCAGAGCAAAAATAAATGACACAGAGACAAAAAATAATACAAAAGATTGATGGAACTAAGAGATGCTCCTTTGAAAAGATAAACAAGATAGAAGAACTTTATCCAGACTCATCAGGAAACAAAAAGAGAGGAGACCCAGATAAGTGAAATCAGAAATGAAAGAGGAGAAATACAACCCCTTGTGGGGGTTGTATACAGAAATATGTGGTATCAGAAATACAAGGAATTGTATGAAAATACTGCCAACAAACTGAAAGAGGTGGGCAAAATGAACAAATTCCTAGAAACATACAGTCTTCCAAAATTCAATCAGGAAGAATCAGAAAACCTGAATAGACTGAAAACAACCAATAGAATTGAAGCAGTAATCAGAACACTCCCAGCAAACAGAAGTCCTAAACCAGATGGCTTTACAGGTGAATTTTACTGTTCATATAAAAAAGAACTAACACCTGCTGTCCTCAACCTATTTCAAAAATCTAGAGGAGGAAAGACTTCCAAGCTCTTTTTGCGAAGCCAGAAGCATCCTAATTCCAAAACCAGATAAACACACTTAAGAAAGACAATTATATGCCAATATCCATGATGAACATAGATGCTAAAACCCTCAACAAAATATTAGCAAATCAGATCCAGCAATACATTAAAAAGACCATGACCAGGCAGGATTTCCAGGGATGCAATATTGGTAAAATATTTGTAAACCAATAATAGGACACATCACATAAACTATATGAAGAGTAAAATCACATGATTGTATCAACAGATGCAGAAAAGGCATTTGATCAAATCCAGTGCCCACTCATGATAAAAAACACACTCAACAAAGTGGAAGTAGATCAATCATACCACAATATAATAAAGGCCATGTAAGATAAACCCACAGCCAACATCGTACTCAAAGGCCAAACTCCAAAAGTGTTTCCCTTAAGATCAGAAACGAGACAGGGATGTCTGCTTTCACTTTCTTTTCAACATAGTACTGGAAGTACTAGCTATAGCAATCAGATAAGAAAAAGAAATAAAAGGCAGCCAAATTAGAAAGGGAGAAGGAAATCTGTCATTATTTGCAGATGACATTATATTATACACAGGAAACCTTAAAGGCTCCACCAAAAAACTACTAGGCCTAATCAATAAACTTGGCAAAGTAGCAGGATACAAAATTAATATCCATTTATTAATGGGACTAATAAATAAATAATAAAGTAGCAGGATACAAAGTTAATAAATAGGTGGCACATTTGTACACCAGTAATGAACTTTCAGAAAGAGGAAGCAAGATAACAATTCCATCTACTATTGCAACTAAAAATATAAGGTACCTAGGAATAAACTTTACTAAGGAAGTAAAAGACCTAGACTCCAAAAACGATAGAACACCAAACAAAGAAATTGAGGAAGATACAAATAAGTGGAAGCACATACCGTGTTCATGGATCATTAAAAATTTCATAATACCCTGGCTGGCATAGCTCAGTGGATTGAGCGTGGGCTGCGAACCAAAGCATCGCAGGTTCAATTCTCAGCCAGGGCACATGCCTGTGTTGCAGGCCACGGCCCCCAGCAACCGCACATTGATGTTTCTCTCTCCTTCTTTCTCCCTTCCTTCCCTCTCTAAAAAAATAAATAAATAAAATCTTTAAAAAAAATGTCATACTACCCAAAGCAATTGTAGATAGAATGCCATTCCTATTAAAATACCAGTGGTACATTTCACAGATCTAGAACAAATTTCAAAAATTTACATGGTTCCAAACAAGACACCAAATATCTTCATCAATCTTGAGAAAGAACAAAGTAGGAGGGATCTCAATACCTGTTATCAAACTATACTATAAGGCTACTGTAATCAAAACAGCCTGGTACAGGCTAAGAACAAGCATGTGCATCATTGCCCAACTTGAGAGCCCATAAATCAGTCCATACCTGTATGGTCTATAAACACTTGACAAAGGAGGCAAAAGCATACATGGAGTAAAAATAAGCTCTTCAATAAATGATTTGGGGGAAATTTGACAGGTTCATGCAAAAAAATGAAAATAGACCACCAACTTACACCATACAGGAGAATAAACTCAAAGTGAATAAAAGACATAAATGTAATTGAAAAATCATAATCCTACAAGAAAACATAGGCAGTAAAATCTCAGACATCTCTTATACCAATATTTTTACCAATATATTTGCTAGGGTGAGGGAGACAAAGGAAAAAAATAAACAAATGGGACTGCATCAAGCTAAAAAGCTTCTGCACAGCAAAATGAAGAGGAACCCACTGAATGGGAGAACATATTTGCCAATAATACATCTGATACAGAAGTAATTTCCAACGTATATGAAGTATGTACTTATACACTTAACACCAAGGAGACAAACAATCCAATTTAAAAACCGGTGCCCTGCATAGAAACACAGAACAAGACTGACAATTGTAAGAGAGAGTGGGAGAGGTGAGGACGGGTTGAAAGAAAGGGAAGGAACTAGCCAAAGCACATTTACCCATGACCCATAGACACAGGCAGCAGTGTGGGGAGGGCCAGCAGAGGGGAACACATTTGCCAGGTGAGTGGGGGCAATGGGGGACATCTGTAATAGCATCAACAATAAAAAATATATATACATATATAAATAAATTAAAAGAAACAGAAAAAAGATGGGGGGTACCTTGGGTGGACATCCAGGGTCCTGGGGTAACTTTGGCTTATCCTGACCTCTGCCACCTCTTGTCCACATTTCCTAGCCTCCCACTCCCAAGACTACACAGTGGGGAATCTCATCCGCATGGGTGTGGCTGCCTTGGTCCTGGTGGTCCTCGGGGTGCTGCTGTTTCAGGCTCGAGACAGCGAGAGAGGTGTCTCTGATGCAGCCAGAACATGAGCACAGAGGGGACAGGGCACTGTTCAGCGATGGGGAGCCATGGAGCCCATCTGATGACTCAGGAGGTGGTGAAGGACAGTCTGGACCACAGGTGGGGAAACTGCTGATGTGTCCAGGGCAGTGAACAAGCTTTGGGTGCAGGGAGTGTCTGAGTGCTCCCTGTACAGGACTCCTCCTCCATTAAACATCTGTTCTCTCTGCCTTCTTGTTGACTTTCTGTAATGACCCCCTTGTTTTCTCACCCCTGTGGCATGAGGGTCTATCCCACATGGCTGTTTGTGTCCACACATCTAAAACCTCATGCTCCCTTCTACTTCTATGTAATAAAATATTCTTTATTTATAATCACTACAGACCAGATGGACATTATTGAGTCTTCATCTACTCGGTTAACCTGGAATCAATAAATAAATGCACAAAATTAGATATGACCCTGGAAAGATGAATGCATCCTGATGCCACCCCCCTCTCCAACTCCACTATCCTTCACATCTGCATGAGATGCCATGTGTGCCATTTCCCCAGAACTGTCCTCACCTGGTGTTTGAAGGGACAGCCAGGTGGAGAGCTGCCTCTGAAAATAATCATTTTTCATAATGATATGATTTGTAGAATTGTCCAGAGTCTGAATACATGAAATGGAATATCATTCAACCTCGAGAAAGAAGGAATTCCTGTCACTTCAGACCACACACAATGACCTCAGGGGCATTTTGTTTAGTGAGATCACTCACACAGAGAAACACTGAAGGACCTCAGGTATATGTGGAATCTATAAAAGCCAAATGTGTAGAAACAGAGAGTGGAATGGTGGTGACCACGGGGAGTGTGGGAAAAGGAGAGATGTCAGTCAGAAAGCCCCAACTTTCAGTGGTACTAGACCTAACATGTATTATGTGAGAGACAAATTTCATATTTCCTCTGAAAACAGTTTTATATAATTAACCAGTGTTATACATTAGCATGGCCAGGGAATACTGAATAATATAAACTGAATGATTGATATGACTTTCAATGGCAGCAAGCTATGTGAAAATCTTTATGTGATTGAAGAGCTCAGGAAAATGAAAGGTGACACCTTAGACACGAGGGGTGTTGAGTGATGTGGCTCAGGTCAGTCCCTCAGCACCTGCCACTTTAGGATAAAAAGAAGCTGGTCCTCTTCTTGTGAGAGAGGCCTCTTGTGGACAGTACAAATGTGGTGTGGGAGAATCCCCACCACCACATCCTGTGAAGTTCTCAGCTTTGCTCAGCCCTTCCTCCTGTTCAACAGAAGAACCATGTTCCCCAAATTCCTCAGCCTGGGGAAGTACAGGTAAAAAGTGACACCTCATTGGAGCTAACTATGGATGTAGTGCTTGTGAATTCTTGTTTCTCGCCTTCTTCTAAGGTGATAACAGAAGTGTCACTCACATAATCATCAGAGAAATAGAAATAAAAGCCACCGAGAGACAGCTCACACCTGTTAGAATGGCTGTTTTCAAAGAGACAAGAAACAGCAAGATTCAAGATTCGAATTGAGACCAGATGGCAGTCAGTGTCTTGAACTACTAGCCAAGCCCAAAAATGAACTCACAGCTAACTAAATGAACCAGTCACCAAACACATAAAGTATACAGTTGCTTATTCACATACACATATTTCAGGCCACAGAAAAAATCAAACTGGAAGGCAAAATAATCACATATCTATTGATGAATTCATAGGTACCATAACCCAGCTATTACATTATTTCACTTAATCATCCTATAGCCCTATAAAATGTGTTTATGCTTAAAATCCCCTATTTACAACTGAAGAAATTGAGACAGAAGCATTGAGTGACTCCTCCCTAAAGTTCACAGAACTCACAGGTGGCAGGGGAGAGGGATGGATTTAGACAGGCTTCTGATGGAATAAGTGAGTTCGGGTGGGGCAGAGAGCCTGAAACAGTAGTTAAATATGGAAAAGAGGAACTTCATGGTGAGAACAGAGCACTGGGTGAGCTGATATGAAGCCACAATCAAGAATGCCTTAACAGAACACCCAGTGTTGTCAGAACAGATCTAAGCCAGACCTGGGGTCTCTGCAAGGGGGCAAGTGAGTGACATGAACAAGGAAAGACTGTCACGTGGAGAGGGAGAAAGAAAAACCACCCTCCAAATCACTGCTTCGAAATGGTCTGTCTAGCATTGGCTGGTGTGGCTCACTTGTTTAGAGAGAGTCATCCTACAAAGCAAAAGTCAACGGTTCAATGTCTGTGTTCAGACCCTGGTCGGGGTATTTACAAGAGGCACCTGATGTTTCTCTTCCTCTTCCTCCCTCATTCCCCTCTCTCTAAAAATAAATAAATAAAAAATTTTTTGAGCAGGAGCTTGCATCAGAAAGGGAGAGTAAAGGGGGGAAAGTTGGTACAACTATAACTGCACACAATTTTTTAAGAAAACATCCATTTAAAATTTTTTAAGAAAGAAATAAGCTTTCCAAATCCTGCCACGTGTAACAACAGGGATGAACCTGGAGGACATTATGCTAAGTGAACTAAGTCAGAGAAAGTTAAATACACTATGATATCCCTTCTAAGTGGGCTCTAAAAACATTGAACTCACAGAAACAAAAAGTAGAGAGGTGGTTACCAGGGGCCAAGAGGGGGAATGAGGAGGTGTAGGTCAAAGGGTACAAAGTCCAGGTATAAGATGAATAAGTCCTGGGCTCCAATGTACAGCATAGTGATTATAGTTAACAATATGACATTCTGTGCTTGAATGTTGCTGAGAGAGTAGATATGAAACATTCCAACCACCAGAAAAATGATAATTATGTGAAGTGATGGTCATGTTAGCTAATGATACGGTGGTAATCATATTGCAATGTTCAAATGTGTCAAATCAGTACATTGTACTCCTCAAACTTACACAATGTAATATGTCAATTATATGCCAGTCAATAAATAAGAAGGAATGAGGTGCTGATGCATGCTACAGCATGGAAGAAAACATTATGCCAACATTCAAAAGACCATCTACTGTGAGATTCCATGGCTATGAAACTTCCAAGAAAGTCGGACCTGCAGAGACACAAAACAGATTGCCTGGGGCTGACCATAGATATGGGATAAATGGTAAAGAGGAATCTGAGGTCTTCCTTGGGCTCAAGAAGGTTCTAAAACTGCAATGGCTGCATAAATGGGGAGATTTAGAAGTCATTGAATTATGGATATGCATTACTCTCTCTGGGAAGTTTTTTCTGAGTGCCTTCTCAGACTCTACTAGTTGTCATTGTCTTTCTAAATCAGAAACCAGCAAACTTTCTCTGAAGGTCCAGTATGAAAGTGGAAGACACTTGCTCTCCATTGTGACTAACCAATTCTGCTATTTCAACAGAAAACCGTCTGCCGTGGGCAAACCCCTCCTCCACAGCCAAAGCAACTCCAAATAACACATCAATGAACAGGCCCAGCTGTGTTCCGGTGCAACTTCAGACATGAACACAACGTTTGAATGTCAAAACACTTTCATGGGTCACAAAATAGTGATTTGCTTCTGATTTTTTCCCCCCACCATTTAAAGACGTAGAAATCATTCTTAGTCCTTGGGGTCATACAAAAGCAGACAGTGGGCTTAAGAGCTCAATAATCCAGTCCTATGGCCTGTGCTTCCAAAACCTGAATCCAAAACCAGTTGAAGGGTTTACAGGAACAAATATAAAGGACACATGAACAAAAACTAGGGGGCGGGGGTGGAAATGGGAGGGAAGTGGGGAGGGATAGGTGGGTGGACTGGGATGGGAGTAAAAGATGAAACTGTACTTGAACAATGATTAAAATAAAATTTTAAAAATACATATTTAAAAAAGTATAATTTAAGATGTGCATAAAAGTTGAACCAAAAACATTTGAGAGCCAAGAAATGCTAAGGAGTGTTGTTTTTAAGGTCTCTCTTTGTGGCTCTGGAAGACAGAAATAGATTAGATAGATGTGAGATTAATGGATGGATGGTTGGGTCGTAGATGGGTCGATGGATGGATGGATAGATGGATGAGTGGAGGATGGATGGCTGGACTATGGATGAATGATGAGCAGATGGATGGATGGACAGATGAATGATGGATGGATCGGTGGGCAATTTGATGGATTGATTAATTGATATGCATATTTTCCCTTACCTCCAGAGAGAGGAAACCCTGTCTAACCCCTAGTTTGACCTCTCTGCCTCTGAGTAGAATGTTCAATGATCTTCTCTGTCCTTGGGAAAACCCCTTCTTCTCAACCACAGACAGCTCACACTACCACACCTGCACCAGGTGTCCCTATGCCCAGGGCATGACCCAAGGACATAAACACACAGCATCTGATTTGTTCAGACCTCACTGAGCAGACTGGGGTGATACTGGCATTAGGCTTTGGTGTATGTCTACCAGGGGGAAACCCTAGAGGAAGTGGAGCTAATTCTCAGTTTCAAGGTCTGTGTATGACCCTACCAAGACCCACAAAGGCCATAGAAGCAACCCAATCAAGAGCTGTGGAGTGAGGTGTGTGGATCTGTGCCTGGGAGTTTAGCAAGATATGTCCAATGTCTAAGAGGGTATAAGACTTCACATTACACAGTTGAATAAGCATAGAGGTATTTTACATAATAGGTAAAGGTATTCCCTAAATAACCAGTAGCACAGCTTTAGCAGCCCTAATATCAAACAGGCCAGCCCACCTCAGTTCTGATCCTGTCCTGATGGCATAGAGTCTCTGAGGAAACACAGTGAAAGAAAATGCTACACTGATGGCACCCACACGCACGTGTAACTCACACACACACTTGCTCTTTCCTTGCTTGTGGTACCAGACTTCAGTCACTAACCCATGCGAGAGGGTGGTTCATCTTTCCTTCCTCCCTTTCCTATGAGCCCAAAATCACCACTCATTAAATCTCTGCTGTTTTTACATTGATATTACACATCCCACAAAACTTGTTAATGGTTAATGATAGTCCATGTCGCTGAACAATATCTCACTATGAATGTCTTTATATTATTTTGCTTCTTATTTTATATCTTTTTTATTATTTTATTGTTGTTCAATTACAATTGTCTGTTTCTTATTTTGAACTACTCCTTTTGACTCATTACCAAGAGAGTTTCATTTCCATTTTTAAAAACGATTTTATTCACTCTAAGACTAAGATATAAGGATGCTTTGTGTCTACTTTCATTGTCTACTTCTGATGGGGGGTGGTAAACACACAATATAATATACACATGATGTATTGTAGAATTAGATACCTGAAACATATAATTTCATTAATCGGTGTCACCAAAATAAATTCAGTACAAAGAAAATAAAAATCTTTCTACTGTTTTTAGATGCCATCCATGGAAGCTATTCATGCTGATTCCTTTAAAACGAGAGTCAGATAAGGGTGGGGAGCTGCAGGACAATTTTGAGGACTGGGCAATGCGCCTGGAAATGCTGCCTCAGCAGCAGTGAGGACTCTTGACTCTCCACCAGGCCAGGTCTGGTGCGGGCAAGGCTGACCCTATCACAGATCACAACATGCTTCAGCTTCACTGGCGCTCCCTCAACACCAGATGCCTCATATTGTCAAAATCACTCAGCAACAGCAGCAACAGCTCTTGGCCAGCATCTCATTCTGCAGCGGGTGAGGGCCAACGAGCGCCCCACGCCAAAGCCCCTCATACACCCTTGCGCAGTGATCTCAATGCACGGAGTCTGGGGACAGAATGGCATAGCATTTACTCCTCCTCCCGTGGGGGGAAGTGTCATTGTTATAACTCGGTGAGAATTTAAGATGAAACTAGCACCAACAAGTAGTTATCAAGTGCTACCAAGTGTTAATAAATCAGACTTGAGGAAGATTACCACGAAGGTGCCTGTGTCTTCACAAAGCATTCAAATTTCCTTGGCTTGTCTTCGTCTCTCTGACCACAGATCTTTCTCATTATTAAAAAAGAAAAAAACAAAGACAACCATATTTCTCAATTGAAGTTCATGCTGAATAGCCATTAATTTTATATATATATATATATATCTGTGATTTACCCAGGAGGAGTAAGAGCATGATTTACCTAGGGAAGGACTGGCCATCACCCACGATGGATAAAAAAAGGTTAGTTCCCTCCTCTTGGGGGATGATTGGCTTGTGTCTAGTTGTGTGAACAGTATTTGTATAGTGTGAAGTGAGACCACTATTTTGCTGTTGAAGTATGTTTAAAAGACGTAAGTTTGTCCTAACTGGTGTGGCTCAGTTGGCTGGAGGGCCATCCTGTGAACTGAAGGGTTGTGGTTTCAGTCCCAGTCCAGTCACATATGGGAGGCAATCTCTGGAATCAAAAAATAAAATAAAATAAATAAAAAAGTTCCAATGCCAACTTGATGAGGAACAGCCATGACGGCTTTCCACTAGGTCATTGTAGCTAAGCCTGAATTATGTTTTCTAGAATTTTCCTCCTTGTGTGGTCCCAGGTGGGGAATGAACACCACAGATACTGGAACAAGACTTAGAAAATGGAAGTGAAGCCACAGGTGTGTCTATCACTAGGCAGTGAGTGTGCAAATGCAGGCTCAGTGACTTGGCACCCCGCACATGTGACACAGGACCTGCTGTCTCAGCCTTGGTGTTGGACACAGCCACGTCCATGGTATTTCTTTCCCCTCAGCTCCTCCCTCCACTGGGCATTCACCTGCACCAGCACAGGTATGTCTGACGTTCTGTGGTGAAGACCGCAACATGTCATTGAGGTTCCAGAGGGTGGTAGACAGACTGACCCCAGTGTCTCTGGATCTGGCCACATCCTATCCAGCATTTCCTCTCAACACCCATCATGTCCAGCATCAGGGTGGCAACCACAAGCCACCACATGACCTTGCACAGAGTTCTTCAACTGCCAGCATAACCCCACAAATCTGATGCCCTCCGTCATCCTCATCACTCACGTGGCCCTGACTTCTGATGGAATCCCATACCAGAAGCATTCAGATCTACAAGAGGATGACCCAGATGATTATATATCTTGGGACAATAACCCCAGCTATCACAGTTTTGTGAAGATTAAGTGCAAACTCCCTCCAAGGACTCTACCTGTCTGGCATAAAATAAAGACTCAGTAACAGCTTAGTTATATGTTGTTTTAGATTTGGAGTTAAAATCACCACATGAAGGTGGAATGGGGGGAAGATTCTAAATCAAAGCTACAAGTTTATCCAGAAAAAGAATGGGTGTGAGTATGTAGTAAGCTTCAACCTACCTGCCAGTTTGAGGACAAGAATGAATAAGGATGGGAGTGAGGGAGCATGAAGAAGGTGAAGGGATTCAAAAACACCATGACACGAGGAAGCCACATGTTGGCTGGTCAGCACACAATGCAATATGCAGATGATGTAACAGAATGACACACTTGAAACCTATGTAATGTTATTAACCAACACCACTTCAGTTAACTTAATTTAGAAAATGACAAAGGTGTGACTTCAGCCAATGTGACATCTCCTTCAGGTTCAACATTGAGTGATTTGCAGGAACAGAATGCATGCCAACAACACCTTGGAGAAACACACAGCAACAGGACAGATGATAGTTCTGCAACGGCACCTCCAGTGAGGTCTGTCTGGGACACTGTACTCTCAGCAGTTAGCACTTTTCAGGAACTCATTGTCACTCCTGCCATTTTGGATATGAAGAAGGGAACACAGAATTGACAGAAGAGGACCACAAGTTTGCAAAGCATTTCAGAGCAGACCTCAGGTTGGATATTATTTATTTCCTCCTCTCTACCCTGTGGTTATCTTACCCCATCCATTGCACACAAAGATGGAAATGGAACACAGAAAATACAAATCAGATTAGATAGAAAGCAGGCTTTTGGAGTTGGGGAAGATGGCGGCTTGAGAGGAGGAGTCTGGATCCCCCTCTCCAGTGCGCAGGGGAGAATTTGGCCAATCTGAGGAGAAACAGACTAGGAGACCACGGATATCGCAACATTTATGAAAATAGGGCATCAGAAGTTATCCACATATTGAATGAACTGACAGTAGGAGGCCAGAAGGGACCCAGCTGGGCGCGGAGGGCGTCCGGGAGAGCCGAGCCGGCCCTGTCCCCAGTCAGGGGTTGGAACCAGCAGAAACGCAGGAGCTGTGCGCACCCATGGGGAACAGTGAGTACCCAGTCTGCCGGACCAGGAGAGGCCTTGTCGTGGGGATGGAGTCCTTCCCGTGGGTGCCCGCGCCCCCAAACAGGGGTGTGTGTGGTTTTAGGGTGGACTGAGACCCCACGGCCCAGCCGGGAACAGGGAAGGTCTTCCGGAGCTGAGACCATCTGGCGCGGGCACGCGCCCTGCCGGATTCCTCACTCAAACGGAGAACCCAGAAAAAAGCTATTCCCGGGTTCTGGGGTCCGCAGCGGAGGCAAAGGGAAGGGCGCGACCCTTCCCAAACCCCAGAGGGTGTGTCTGGAGACCGGAGGAGAGACGGCGCTTCCCAAGAACGGGGAGCCCACGAGGGGAAGTTCGGGACCCCTCGCAGTCCCGGCCCAGGCAACGTGACCCGGAAGAGAGGCGGGGGCTCGGCTGAGCTTGCAGCCTGTGGCAGTGAAGCTGGAGGAGGGGCGCAACGCCCAGCCACCTCCGCAGCCTGCGCCCTGAGCCCAGAGGGAGACAGCAATCGTTTCTGGGGAAAGCTGGTGGCCAGGCCTGAGTCTGACTGAGTTCTGTCTTAGAAAGGTGAAAGGCAGTCTCACCGCTCGCTCCGCAGCCTGCTTGCGCTGGCAGGAACAGAAATACTAATTTGGCCAGTCAGAAACCAACAAGAGCTTTTTTGTGTGTGTTTGTTTTTTGTTTGTTTGTTTTTTAAATTTGCTTTGGTTGTGGGTGTTTCTTTATTTTTTCTTTCTCTCTCTCTCTGTTTTCTTCTTCTTTCTTTCTTTTTTCTTTCTTTCTATTTTTTTTCTTTCTTTTCTTTTTTTCCCCTTATCCTGCTATAATTCTTTTCCATCCATCATAGTGTTACTTCTGCTCCAAATCTATCTCTCCTGTAATATATCTACTGGTTGTTTTATTTTGGTTGTTGTTGTTTGTTTTTGTTTTTGCATGCAAATCTATATTATCTTTTTCTCTCTTTTCTGACATTTTTTATTTCAATAGTATTTTCTTTTCTTTCTACATAATCTTCTTTGCTTAGCTGGTTATACTGTCGATTGATAGGTTCCCCCTATTATCACATTCACAATGTGTTGATAATTTACTGTCCC
>PVIA01017829.1:0-14529 GCA_004024845.1 Tonatia bakeri
AAGATATTCCATTTATGTGTTCATGGATTAAAAAACTTAATATTGTTAAGATGTCAATACTACCCAAAGAAATCTACAGATTTCCTGCAATTTCTATCAAAATTCTAACAGATTTGTTTTCAGAAATAAATTCATCTTGAAATTCATATGGAATTCAAGGAGCCCTAAATAGACAATCTTGAAAAGGAAGAACAACATTGAAAGTCACAGCTTTCTTAATTTAAAAACATGCTATAAAGCTACAGTAATCAAAACAGTATGGTACTGGCAAAAAAGACATATAGAACAATTAAATAAAATAGAAATCCTAGAAATAAATCTTCACATATATAGTCAATAGATCTTCAGCAACAATCTCGAGACCATAAAATGGTGAAAGGATAGTCTTCTCAAGAAACAGTGCTGGAAAAACTGAATATTCACATACAAAAGAATAAAGTTGGATTTTTATTTATGACATATATAAAAATTAACTCAAAATGATCAAATGATCAAAATACCTAAATGTAAGAAGTAAACTACCAAAGTCATTAAAAAAAGAAAAACTTGTGAAAAAGCTTCATGGCACTGAATTTGACAATGATTTCTTGGATGTAATATCAAAAACACTGGCAACAAAAGAAAAAAATTGGTAAGTTGGACTTGAAAGGATACAATCGACAGGGTGAACAGGTAACCCACAGAATGGTGAAAATATTTACTAATCATATACTTATAGAGGATTACCATCTGGAATATACAATAATAAAAACAACAATAAAAACAATAAACTAGATTAAAATTAGCAAAGGATTGGAATAAACATTTCACAAAGAAGATGTAAATGTTCAATATGAACATGAATAGTTTTTAAACATCATTAATTCATTAGGTACATGTAAATCAAAATCGTTAAATGGGCTATTATCCATAACAGCAGGAAATAAGTGTTGGTGAGGATGTGAAGAAACTAGAACACTTGTAATTGCTGATAAAACTGTAAAATGGTACAACCACTGTGGAAATAGTGCAATGTTTCCTCAAAAATATTAAAATGTAGAATTACTAAAGGATCTTGAAATTTCACTTCTGTGTACATATGCAAAATAAGTGAAAGTAGAAACTAAAAGAGATATTGGTACATACATTCATAGCAGCATAATCCACAAAAACCAATAGATGGAAGCAACCCAAGTGTCCATCAATGGATGAAAGAATTAACAAACTGTGGTATGTTCATATAACAGAATATTATTCTGCCTTAAAAAGGAAGAGAGTTTTCATATACGTGTAACATGCATGAACCTTGGGAACATTATGCTAAGTAAAATAAACCTGTCATAAAAAAGACAAATACTCTGTGATTTCACTTATATGAGGTTCCTAGAATGGTCAGGTTCACAAAAACGGATATAGAATCACTGTTGCCAGAAGCTGGAGGGAGGGGGAAATAGGGGCTTAGTGCTTAGCGGGTAAAGAAGTTCATCTGAAGGTGATAAAAAAGCCCTGAAGGCGGACGATGGGGACTGCTGCACAGCAATGTGAATGCACTTAACGCCACGGAACCATACACTTAATGTGGTCACAATAACAAACTTTATGTTATATATTTTACCACAATAAAAATGATGATACATTTTAGAATAAAAACAATATATGTATTTAAAATGCTGCAGATGCTACAAGCAAAAAAATATATATAAATAGTTTTCATATTGTATAAAATAGAAAATAAAGAGGAATTAAAGACAGAAAGCATAATGACATAGCAGAAGTATAATGGATAAAGGATATGATATATATGGATAATAGAATTAACAGAATGCTTTATAAGTTCTATTCTACTCTGTACCCTACAGTGTATACACACAAAAAAAAATATCCTTTTTCATGGGGTGAATTTTTCTCATATTTTAGGACATTTTTGAAATATTTTTGAATTCCCTATTTAAAAAAAAATTCTACAGATATGTTTTTTGGAGTTCAGCATGAATTTTGTTTTTCCTATGATATTTTTTCCCTCTTGAATAGAAGGGTAAGAACAATACACTCTTTGATGTGGACAGGCTGGATGGATTGATATGCATACCCTATGGCTATTATTTTTTAGTGGGATTTCATGTAATGCACTCTGAAGAATTGATTCTGGATCTTCCTCTGAGTAATCTAAAATCAGGGGGAAACCAAAGCTATTCTCTAAATGGGGTAATGCAGAGAAAAGTATATATTCCCATGTCCTATAATCTTCCTGCCTCCACCTTTAATACAGGTATCACAACGATCCCAGATGATCAGGTATATTTCTTCTTGAAAATTGTCTTTAAATAGCTTTACAGTCTTGTTTAAAGATATGTAGGTAATATAACGAATTTTACCTCTGCCTGGCTCAAAGCATAGTTCAAATGTATTATATGATAATTTTTTTTTTAGCTAATGTCTGTGCCTGTTTTAGACATCACTGTTAAAAATAAGACGACAGGCCCAAAATGGAGTCACTTATCACCGAACTGAGACATAATTTACTTACAGTTTCAGTTCTCTCAGAAATAGGATCTTAAACAATTCAATCAGAAATCACCTAATCAGCAATAGTGAGGTCATCTGCCTGATAGACCCGTTCCATCCCCTAAAAGAACATGACCTTGCTATAACCAATCCACTTTTTGCTAGTGTAACTCCTTGTTCCCCCCTTCTTCTGTTTATAAAAGTCTCACTTTGTATAGGTCTTTGGGACTCCTTTCTCTCTGCTAGATGGCCTGATGCCTGACTCTTGATTTGTTGAATAAAGCCAATAAGATCTTTAAAATTTACTTCATTGAATTTTGTTTTTTAATACCACAAAGTTGTCCTTATTTAGAGAATGGAGCATATGGCATATGGCAGAAGGATGTGTCATTCAACTCAACCCTGTAGGGAAAGATAGCATGTCAGGGAAATTGCACATTGGGTGAAAAAAATGAACAGCAGGATTGAGATGAGGAGCCAGTGTGAATTTCTACATGATTTCCTTATAACATTATATCTTAGCATTATCCCTGCCTCACTGACCAATTACTGGTGCTCTGCAGTTCCATAATACTTTATGTAAACCTTTAGTATAGGACTTCTATAGCAATTGATTTGCTTTCCTACCTTTGTAATTGGTAGGTCTTATTTCCCTTTGTTTCTCCTAGGGCAGTACCTAACACTGAGTAGACACTCAATAAATGTTTTTTGTCCGAGTGAATGAATGATTACTTAAGAAAGGAAATCAAAAAGAGGGAAAATAATTGTGGAGGAATTTTGCTTTTTTAAATTATTCAACTTATTTATAACAAAGTTAGCTTGATGAAGTTATGCCTTGCTTTGCCAATACTGATGATTTGAAGGAAATGAATTAAATTAATGACTTTCCAACTATTTTGCATGTTAGAATAATCTTAAAAGCTCTTAAAAATCTCATTGCCCAGGTACCTACTCAAAGGGTGATCTATAGACTAAGAGCCTCAGAATTACCTGAGAACTTGTTAAAAAGTATTATCAGGTTTTTCTCCACAGGTACTGAATCAGAATTGCCATTTTAACAAGACACTCATGTAATTCATATGTACATTGTAATTTGAGAAGCACTGTTCTAGAGCATTTGCTAAAAATCATCTACCATATTATTTGAAAATTTTAGCAATGTAAAAAATTTGACATTCTTCTAATCTTTCATAATAAATCTGTTCAATCAATTTTATAATCATAGCTTCTAAGAATGGTTATGTAATAGAATTCTTCCTTTGTTTCTGCTAATTGAATTTCTATATGTAACTAGGCATCTATTTAACAATAAAATAATATTTTCATTGTCATATAATAAAGGGCTATCTGTCTGTGTTCTTGAACCTAAGTTACTTTGTTCTTTGTATCTGGACAATATATCTCTGTTGATTGGTTCATTTTAACTTGAATCATATGTATAAGTATATACAGACTTCACCCTTTTGAGTGTGCAATTTATCATTAGGTCTGGCTTGTTCAAGATGGTATGTTGAATCGATCATTATATTTTCATTTGATTCTGATTCTTCCTGAAATCCTAAAATGATTTTAAGTGCATAAGTTAGGATTATCAGAAAAACACTTGGAATTTAGAAAGCAGGCAGATGAGTAGTAACTGACTTAGACTTGAGAAAATTACGTGTTAAGATTTCTATGGAGAAAGTGCAAAGCATGCCAAGTTAAACTGCTGAACCCCAAAGTCTCAGAAATTGATAATACCAGTTATAATTGAGGTAGGGGGTACATAGAGTTAATTGTTGGAAAATCAGATTATGAATGGTTTGAACTCTCTGGTTTCTGCCTGTACTCTGTGCAACTAGGAAACTGTCTCTTTCCAGAGAAAACTGGAGGTTTTTTCTTTTCACTAGGAAACAATCTCAGCTAGGAGGGGGCACTGTAGTAAAAAGGGGATATAAGTAAAAGTTTGTAAGAATTGAAATTTCCCAATCTTCTTTCCATATCCCTGTCACAGAATGCTAGGCAGCAGGCTTATACTCTCTAGGAAGCAGATTTATGGCGTATCCTCTGGGATTCTGGACAGCACAATAGAAAAGATCTAAGGATAAAGATGTTAGGGTTTTGCTATGGAAATGACCCAGTGGATCTTACAGCCAACAGTTGATGAGTTGCTTTCAGGCATATAGCTTTTTTGGGTCCCAAAATAAATATGAATACATAATAATAGAATGTGGGACAGTTAAGAAAACAGAGACCAATGCAAAAGTAAGTTGAAAGAAACACATGATGAAGGTAAAATTGGCTATATTGCATCCATTAAATAACAACTGGATGCTAAAAAAGGATACAAACAATAATTAGAAAAAATTCATGGAAATTATGAATATGATAACAGAATTGAAAAATTCATTAGAAGATGTGGAAGATAAAATTTAGGGACTTCCCAAGACATCAGAGCAAAAAGGTAACTAGGTAGAAAATAAGAAAGAAATGAAAATTAGAGGACTAACACAGAGAATCCAACATTAAAATTAGTATTTCGAAAAGGGAAAACAGAAGAAATGGAAGAGACAAACCTAAACACAATTCAAGAAAAAGTGTCCAGATCTGAAAGTTATGATCTCCTTTAGTGTTAAAGTATGCCAGGTATCCACACCAAATAGTCTGTCCAATGAAAGAAAATAGTCACAAATACATATCATCACACAATTTCAGAACCAGTAACAAAACACCACAACCTGTTTGTTGCTTGCATTCCTTCTAAGGAGATTTTTATGCAATCAAATTTATCAATCATTTTTAATGCTTTCTTCCTTTGATGCCATGCTTAAAAGTATCTATCTCAGACTTCTGGTTAAGATGGAGGCATAGGTAGACATACTTTGCCTCCTCACACAACCAAAAGAAGGACAACAATAAATATAAAAACAAAAAAATAACCACAACTGCCAGAAAATCGAACTGTATGGAAGTCCAACAACCAAGGAATTGAAGAAGAAACACTCATCCAGACTGGTAGGATGGGTAGAGACAGGCAGCTGGGTAGAGAGAACACATGGCAAGGTGGTGGCTAGTGGACTGGGTGGTCCCACATTCACGGGCCAATAAACGGGAAAGAACAACTAGGAGAGAGAGAGCCTCAAAACCTCTAGTGTAAAAATCTGTGTGTGTGTGTGGGGGGGGGGGTGTTGTGCTGGGAGAAACTCCCAGCCTCTCAGGAGAGTCATTGGAGAGACCCACAGTGTCCTACAACGTACACAAAACCAACCACCTGGGAATAAGCACTTGAAGGGCCAAATGGCTTGTGGGTAGTGGCAAAAGTGACTGAAAGCTGCTAAGAGCCAAGTAAGTGCCACTGTTCCTTCTCTGACCCCTCCCCCACATCTATCGCCACAAGGCAGTGATGTGGGTTGCCCTTCCCTGACAAATACCTAAGCGTATGCCCCTTGTGACATAACAGGTACACTGAGACAAAAATAGATGGTCCAAATGAAAGAACAGATTAAAGCTCTGAAAATAGAATTAAGCAATGAAGACATGGTCAATCTATCAGATGCAGAGTTCAAAACACTGGTAATCAGGATGCTCACAGAAATGGTTGAATATGGTTGCAAAATAGAGGAAAAAGTGAAGACTACACAAAGTGAAATAAAGGAAAATGCACAGAGAACCAACAGTGAAGGGAAGGGCCCTGGGACTGAAATAATGATTTAGAGCAGAAGGAAGAAATAAACATTCAACCAGAACAGAATGAAGAAACAAGAATTCAAAGAAATGAGAAGAGGCTTAGGAACTTCTGGGAAAACTTTAAATTTTCCAATATCCAAATCATAGGGGCACAAGAAGGAGAAGAGGAAGAGCAAGAAATTGAAAACTTATTTGAAAACATAATAAAGGAGAACTTCCCCAATCTGGCAAAGGAAATAGACTTCCAGGAAGCTCAGAGAGTCCCAAAGAAGTTGGACCCAAGGAGGAACACACCAAGACACATCATAATTACATCATCCAAAATGAAAGTTAAAGAGAAAATCTTAAAAGCATCAAGAGAAAAGGAGACAGTTATCCACAAAGAGGTTCCCATAAGACTGTCAGCTGATTTCTCAAAATAAAACTTACAGACCAGAAGGAGCTGGAAAGAAGTATTCCAAGTCATGAAAGGCAAGGACCTACATTCAAGGTGACTCTTTGCAGCAAAGATATCATTTAGAATTGAAGGGCAGATAAAGTGCTTCCCAGATAAGGACAAGTTAAAGGAACTCATCATTACCAAGCCCTTGTTACAAGAAATGTTAAAGGGACTTATCTAAGAAAAAGAAGATGATCAAAAATATGAACAGTAAAATGGCAACAGACTCACAAATAGCAACAAGTGAACCTAAAAACAAAAATAAAAAAGGGAAGCAAACAACTAGAACAGGAGCACAGTCACAGAAATGGAGATCACATGGAGGGATATCAGCAGGGAGATGGAGTGGGGAGAATAGGGGAAAAGATACAGGGAATAAGAAGCATAAGTGGTAGGTATAAAATAGACAGGGGAGGTTAAGAATAGTGTAGGAAATGGAGAAGCCAAAGAACTTACATGTATGACCCATGAACATGAACTAAGGGGGTGAATGATGATGGGAGGGGAGTTGCAAGGTGCAGGGGAATAAAGGGGAGAAAAATGCTTCAACTGTAATAGCATAATCAATAAAATATACTTAAAAAGTACCTATCTCACCCAAATATTACAAGAAGAAATACATCTATACTTTCCTCTTTCTGAAATTCATTTAAGATGTGAGGCAGAATATCATACTCTAAATAATCATCTGTATTGCATGTTTATATTTTAATACCATGTTTTGTTTTGTTTGATTTTTTATAGTGATATGCAATATAAGGAATATTTAACAGAGGGAGAAAGACAGAAAACTTCCCCAAGCTTATCTAAAGCTCGTTGTTCTTTTGGTTCCCAACAAATTTATAGAATACCCTGTAACCCAGTCTTAGCACATCCAGTTTCAAATTATAAAGAGGCAGAAAAAAAATGTAGCCTTTCAAGGATTTTAATGTAATGTTACAGAAGAGGAACACCAACTGTACTTAGAAAAGATCCCATACAAAAGAGAAGTATAGTTAAAACAACAGGAGGAAATGGTTTCAACCAAATATTAGACCCCTTTAACTCTTAGAATAAATTTTTGCTCGGTACTTCACAATCAGACTCTCCATACCTCACTCATTATTCTTGGCTTAAATTCAATGAAACACTAATATACCTACCTCTAGTTATTATTCCCTCATTCCAAAATTTATTATCATTATCATCATTATTTCTTTAGTGTTAGAATCTCTGAATATTGAAAGTAATTAACTCAATATCTTTTATTTTTGAAGGTCAATGTCAACATTTTCTTGAGAGTGTATAATATATTATACATAATATAACATTCCATGTATAATTTTTCTAATATATTATAAAAATAATAATATTGTTATAAGAATATTAGGGCAAGACATGGGAATCAAAGATTTGGTTCAAATCTCCATTCCAGCTCTAACTAGTTATGCAATTTTGGACAAAACATTTAACTGTCTAAACCTTAATTTCCTCAACTATAACTGGGGTTTATAATCTCTCTATAACTTTGTGTAATGATTAAATGAGATAATGTACACAAGTTATCTTTTTTATACACGATAGCTATTATCAAAGATATTTGATTAATCTAACTACACAAAGAAAAATTACATAGCATAGCAATATATATAATCAGTATATTACTTTGGGGAATATTTGTCCAGAGTTTGAAAAGTGACATTAATGTTAACCTTGATAAAAATATTGCAAAGATGTAAATCACCAAAATTTAGTTTGTCCCCTGAAGAAAATCTTTAAGTAGTTTTTTGGCAGAGAGAAAAAAATCCTAAACAATATTCTGCTAAAGTAAGGTTTTTCTCTTCTAGCATTTATGTGACATTGAAAGACCTTTTAAACACATAAACTGTTAGTATATTTTAGAAACTTAATAGATTTTCTTCAGATTAGTTTTCTATTAAATAATTCCTTCTAGAATATATTGCTATATGAATGTTGGTGCTTTTCTTTGCAAAATGTGCAAGTTGAACCTTTTCCAAGATCCCTATGAGTTAATTCATGTTTTTTCCTCATGTTAAGAATCTCTCAAGGGAATATTGGAATTAGTAGCAGCAGAAGAAAAGAGAACAAGACTAGTGGTCCCCTTTGTTTGTGGCTTGTCCAAAGCACTCTTTTCGAGGATGGATGTGATAGATTCCCCATTAGTGTAGCAACCACTACCTCTTGAAAAATGACTCTTGGAATGAGCTTATGCACTAAGGACAGTGAAATACATCAGCTTTCATCAAAGCTAAATAAATAAAACTTATTAAACACATTTTAAGACAGGCTTAGTGATCTTCCAAAGGAAGACCAAAATCACCCACCCAATGAGTCATAGCTGTATGGTGGTTTCAGTATGTGATGGTGAATAATTCAAAATGCTGTTATACTAAACAGGAACTAAGGATGGTAGTCAGAGTGCATGGTCCTCTCCCCAGTTCGACAGATGCCACATCTGAATAGTTGTCATTCTGGTTGCTAAGCTTCATCTAATATAGGAAACAAGGTAATAAAAATAGTGATATTTCTTGATGCATTCACCCATGTTATTAACTACTATTTATCTCAATTCTACAAGTCACATTTTTAGAATTTTTCTAATTCATATTTGGTTGTTAGGCAATTATTAGGTAAAAATAAAACATAATAAAAGAGGTTATTAAATATAATCTCAGTGAGCATATCATTATATTGAAAATAGTTTGGAAATTTTTGAAATGTCTAAATATTCACACATTTATATAAGTAAGCCTATGGACAGTAATTTTATGTTTTTAGACTCTAGTACTATTGAAATCGCTTTAGAAATATGACAGTTCATTTTAAATGCTTCTTAATTCTCTTGTTCAGAAACAGAGCTAAATTCACATAGACGATAGATTAATTATACATACATCATATTAAGGTGTTTGATTTGGTCGATTAAGCCCTTTGGATACTCATGATTCTACTTAATTTGCTTTGCTACTTATCTTGCAAAAAATGTTATATGGATTGAATTAGTTACAATACAAAGAAATAATTTAGTTTCTATCTTTTTTCACTTGTTTTACTTCAATAACAGTATCTAATATTTTAATATGTATATGTATTTTGTTTTTACTTTTTTATTATCTCTGTCCTCAGGGGAAGTAAGCTCCATGTGGACAGGGTCTGTTGTTTACACCTCTCTTATCCCCAGTGTCCTCAATAGTGTATTCTACCTGGCATGCACGGGTCCTCCATCCTTACGCAATGAATGAAATGAAGAGGTGATAAGCCGATTAGCATATGCACTACCTGACTAACTATTCAGGAGCTGTAGGCTATCTTCACTTTATTTTCAAAACAGAAGAGATGAAAAAATAGATAAATGTGACTATATCAAACAAGAAGGGATCTGCACAAAATAAGAAACAATCAACAGGTGAAAAAGCAAGATACAAATGGGAGAAAATATTTGTAAACCACATATCTGTTGAAGAATTAGTTTCCAAACTACCGTATTTTGCCATGTTAATGCACACTTTTTGCCCACATTTTTCAGGGAAAAATAAGGATATGCATTACAAATGGAGAGTACTAGTTCCATATCTACCTTCTATGATGTGTAAATAGGGTAAATTTGTTACTGGTAGATAAAATTTCTTGTACTGTGTGTCTGTTCTTGTGTTTTAAAGTTATTTGTTACATAAAATTTCTTGTACCATAATATGTTCAAAAATAAATGCTAAAATTCCTTTATAATACAAAAAAACAAGTATCTAAATATAAATAAATAAAAATTGAATTAAAAAATTAAAACAAAAGATTTTTTCCTGCCAGTTTGGACCGAAAATGTGGGTGTGCACTACACATGGCAAAATGCGAGTATTAAAAAAATTGCTAGAAGTCGATAGCAACAATACCAATAACCCAATTGAAAACTGGGCTAAGGACTTGAATAAATATTTCTCCAGAGAAAACAGATAAATAGCCAACAGATATATGAAAAAATTCTCAATGTCACTAACCATCAGGGAAACATAAATTAAAATACAACAATGTATAACCTCATACCAAATTGGATTACTATTATCAATAAATCACAAGACAAGTATTACAAGGTTGTAAAAAATGGAAACCCTTGTACACTGGTGGAAATGCAAAATGGTGCAGCTACTTTAGAAACAGTATGCAGGGTCCTCTAAAAACTAAAGGAGAAACACTACATCCCAGCAATCCCACTTTCTGGGTATTTATCAAAAGCATTGAAATCAGTATCTATAAGAGATATTAGCGCTCTTATGTTCATGGTAACACTACTGTGAAAACACCTTAAATGTCCATTGGCAGCTGAATGGATTAAAGAACCTTGAGGACATCATATGAAGTGAATACGCCATTCACAAAAGGACAAATACTGCACAGTTTCACATATACATAATATTTGAAAGAATCATCTCTGGCTGGTGTAGCTCAGTGGATTGAGTGCCAGCCTGCAAACCAAAGGGTCTCCAGTCAGGACACATGTCTGGGTTGCCGGGCCAGATCCCCAGTTGGGGGTGCATGAGAAGCAACCACGCATTGATGTTTCTCTCCCTCTCTTTCTCCCTCCCTTTCCCTCTCTCTACAAATAAGTAAATAAAATCTTTTTTTAAATATTAAAAAATAAATAAAAGAATCAAGCCCAAGGGAGCAAATAGATTTGTGGTTGCTAGGGGATGGAAGGCAGAGGGAAAAGGGATTTGCTAACAAGTGTAAGATTTCAGTTGTGCAGGATGAATAAATTCCAGAGATCCTCTGTACAACATAATACTGTATTGTACTGTTAAAAATCTGATGAGAGTAGATCCCATGTTGTGTTCTTACCACAATATAATTTTAAAACAATGGAGGAGATGAGAGGAAGTAGCATACAGGATAAAACTTGAATGTGATTCTCCAGGTTTTTGAGGAAAGACAGCTTTGCACAGCAACATGTGTTTGAACCTGTAATTTAGCAACAAAATGATTACAGAAAAATTGCAGTAATGATGTATGGTGAACTTATTAGTTGAATTTCAACCTATGCTCCTGGGTCTTGGTCAATTTTACTGCTGTGTAATTGACCTCCAGCTGATTGATTCAAATAAACATAGTCAGAAAGGTTCTATTCTGTTCCTGCTGCTTAGTGTGACCTGACTCCCATGAGCTTCAGAAAGAATGAAAAGGAGAAAAACAATTAATTCTTCTCTGAAAGAGCTAACAGATGTTTCTTATGCTATCAGATGATTGAGGAAGCAAAGTACATCTGGCCATTAAAACCTATAAAATAGTCATATGATTTTTTTAGAGGAGAGCTGACACTCTAGTGACTTTTGAAGAAATGGGTACTTGTGCTTAACTTTCACTGACATTTTAGTAGTGATGATAAACCAAATTAAACTAGCAGGTGTCAGGCGCATTTCTGGAACTGAGGTATCAGTGGTGAGTGGGCAATGGAGGGAAGTTTCACTCTAGTGACCTGCGCTGCCTTATCTTTCAGGATTCTAACCATCTTAAATTTATGTAGTTGTTTGATAGTTTATCTATAAATGTATGGTGGAGAGACTTAACTTGAAGTGATAAGTACATAGAGATATTGTCATTAAAAATAACATTTCAATAACAATAATAAGCTTGTTATCATTCTTATTATCCAGATTACCACCTCTGGTACAATCATGAGTTAAATTCTGACCACAATTGAGTTTAAAGCATTAAGCATTTGAGTTCCTTGTTAGGGTAGCTTGTTATCTTCAGAAATCTTTCTTTTTTGTTAATTATATATCATTATCATGTTTAAATAACATTTTATCATTTTATAGCCCTTAGAATTCACAATTTTCTTTCCTTTGTTTAAAAAGTTTTATCTTTAGAAACAAGAAATGAGTTCATCTCATAGGATGTTTTTGTGGAAAACACATCCATTACACAAATCCGCTCCATCATTAAATATTTACAAACAAGGAAAGTCGAATATCTATGCAGAAATGAAAAGATTTCAGAGTTCTCAGTCAATGTCTTTTTCTAAGTAATTAGAATATTGGGATCTACAATTTAAGAGAATTCTCTTTTGTGTTTATTTACTTCTCTTGATTGGTTCCAAAAATAAATTTAGGTGTTAGTTGAACTCACCTACACTCTTTAATAACTTCCTTCCTATGAAATATACTTCCCAAGTGTGATGATACTTTGTGTGAAACAATTTCCCTTGTTTCCTAATTAGGGGATTATGCTCTCTGGTTTGAAACTCTCTCCCATATGAACAGCTCATTTCAGTGTATTTTACTAACCACCTCCATTATTAAATGGAAGTGATGATAATAGTGGGACCTGCTTCAAGATATAGGCAATGAGGAAAACCAAGCACGTAGATCTTTTTGTTCTTCTTCATTAGCTGGCTATCAGATCTCACATTAAGTTTGGCTTAAAGCCCAGGACTTAATGAGGAACTTTTAAATAGAACATACTGAAAGAGTAAGAAATGCTGTACTTGTCTAAATTCAAGAGCCTCATGGCTCTATGAAGTCAACTTCATTCAATAAGAAACTGGATATAAAACTGATCTTTTCTCCCAGAAGCTACAGTCTTATTGAGAGACGGATATAAAAAATGAGTGCAACAAAAATGGCAATGAATGCTATGATAGGGGTAAAATCAAAGTCTTCAGGAAGTAGAGAAAGGGAGACAAATTATAGTTAATTTATCCATGAAAGGTCTTTTTTGAGAAAGGGGCATTTGAACTGTGGCTTGAAATGTGACTAGGACTTTTCAGGCAGATATAGGTGTTAGGACACCTTGGAAGACATTGGGGGAGTATTTTAGTCCAGAGTCTTGGCTGCTCCAGAACAGGGTGATGTGTGGCTGCTGAGACTGCATTTTATCTAGTTAACAGAGTCACCTCATGATAACCTCCTGACTTTTCACCTTTTCCCAAGATGGTCTGTGGTCTACCTAAATCAGGATCTTGCCTAATTCTCCTGATGATGCTGAACATACACAGAAACCTAAGTCCAAGAGGTCTAATAACACTTAGAATCCTTGGTGTGTGCCAAAAATGAAAGGTGACATAAGCTTACAGAGAAAACCAGAGAAGAAATTCCAGAGAAAATCAGTTTTCCAGACAAGTTGTTTTCCCCCTGCCTTTCCATCACCCTAATCTAAAGTTGGGTATGGAGTGAGTGGATAAATTTATTACGCTTTGCTGGAAGGTGGAAGAATTGGGAGAAAATTTTAGAGATTACATCATTATTAGAGCTGTTAAGTTTATTTTGAATAAGGATTTGAATGGATCAGTGCTTAACTTCCACAGCATGAGTTATATCAGGTATTAATAAAGTCTCTTGCCTTTGACTCTGATATAACATCTTCATAGTTTCCTTTTCTGCACTCACTCAGACACCAGGAGCTTGCTGGAAAAAGTTACTAAACTCAAAATTATCCATTGTGTTTATGACAAACTATTCTTCTTAGACTTGCTTTCTTTAGGAATGTCTTAGTTCTGTAAAGTTTGTCAGTTTGCAATCAAAACTTTCTGCTGTTTTACCCTACTAATCTTTTTGACATGCTTACAAATTTATGAAATTTTATCACACCCAATTCAGGCTGACTTCTGGAAACCCTACCCTCAATATTTAGTAACTTATACTAAAAACAAAACTAGTTAATTGGCTCTCTTGTGGACACTCAGAAATTCAGACAGTTCCTCTGCTTCTAATCCACTAGTGAACACTACATATATTCACTCATCTACTTGCAGAAAGATGGAAAATTATTACCATGTGAGTAGTAAGAAATAGTAATATCTATTGTTACAGCATGGGTGAGTAATTTAAATACATTTCAATGAGCAGGCAGGTGAGAGAGGAAGAAAGAAAGACAGAAGAAAGAAAGAGAAAGAAAGAAAGAAAGAAAGAAAGAAAGAAAGAAAGAAAGAAAGAAAGAAAGAAAGAAAGAAA
>PVIA01017830.1:0-14535 GCA_004024845.1 Tonatia bakeri
TTAGAATTGAATACCTGGGCTCATGGTAGCACTATTTATTAATTTGAGGGCTTTTGTCCAGGGGAGGGACTGCCATATTATGTAAAATCTGAGATGCCCATTGGACATCCAAGTGGAACCATCATGTAGATAACTGTGAGACCATTATAGATCCAGTGCTCCAGGTTTCTATCACGGGTTGGGTGTGTAGGTAACCTTGGCTTAGCAAATAACAAGACTTCATACACACAGCAACAAAACATGTGTTCAGTGTAAATTATATTGTTTACCCACTCTAGGCACAATGACATGCTCATCAATTAGGAAAGGTGGGAACACTCTCCTAATCAAAGTTCCCAGATAACAGGCCCGAGGCCCAACCTCCAGAGGAGGCCTTTCTAAAGACAGTGGTTCCACTCCTGCCATGCTGACTCATTCATGCACAGTAGGTATTATTTAACCACAGTGAGCACTGATCTCCTACCCACCAGCACTATGAGACTGATACAATAATATGTATGTTTCAGGTGTGTAAGTAGCAAAAAAAAACTATCATGAACAAGTATATGCCACCAAATTAGACAATCTGGAAAAAATGAATAAATTCTGAGAAACATACAATTTCCTGAAGCTGAATCAAGAAGAAACTGGAAATTTGAACAGATGGCTTACAAGTAAGGAAATCAAAGCAGTCATTAGAGAAAACAAAAACAAAAATAACACCCAATGAACAAATGCCCTGGAGTAGATGGCTTCACAGGTGAATTTTATTCAACTGTGGTATCTTACAGCTTTAATCTCCCCAAAGTACACTCCAAAGACAGCAACTGAGCTTAAGACATTTCAGACCTGCAGAGAAGAGACACAGTAGGACACATCTACGTAGAAGAAAAAAGTATTAATCTCCCAATGTCAGAAATCTGGTATTTATTTTGGTCACAAGGAGTGTCCCTTTCCTACCTATAAGCCATGCTGTGTATCCTCAAAGGGAAACCCACTGAGTAATTCAGCACACTCCAGCCTTCCATTGCAGCAGAAGACCTGTCATGAAATGCACATCACAACTCCAGATCAGACCCGTGCTCATTACCTTGGTTGATGAAATAAGTCCTTTATGCCTAACTATCCAGGAACACAGGTTTGCCAAATGTATGAGGAAGATAAAAGAAAAAAAGACAAGGAATACACAGAACTGTTTCTGGCCGGTGGGAACCCAGATATAACACAGAAACAGAAGAGAATTTTACCAAAAATTCAAATTCATATTCTCAGAACTTTAAGGGAGGAAAATGGATCTATACAATAAAAATGTCTCCTATAGAAGGAATTAGAGGACAAATAAAGTCCTTGCAACATAGACATATTATTGGAAACTTGAAAACATTAAATGTCAAGATGTCAGAGCAGATTCTCCCCGCCTCACCCAGGCTGCGATGGAACCTGGAACAGGCTGCCAGTGCACTGCCGTCTTGGACCCCGCCCTGCCTCCTGCACCACCCTTTGCCACTCCGCCCCTCCCCCAGGGATCCTCCTCGTGCCGTCTCTGGAACACTCGCGAGAATTGGTCACTTTTTCCGTCTTCAGGTCCCACCTTCCCTTTTCCGGTTCCATCTCAGAACCAATCACCAGTCACCTGCTGTGGACTGCTGGAGCACCACCCCTGTGCAGTGCCGCTGAGTCACCTGGGGACACTCGGAGGCTACCCGGCAACTCTAGCTCCTGCTTCCAGGACTTCTTCTTGGCTTTTGCGCCCCCACCCCGCACCTGCGCTACCAGACATGGCCACCGCATTGGGACCCTGCCATGTGCATCAGAGCTGCCACCCGGAGTGTGAGGCCGCCATCAACGACCAGGTCAACTTGGAGCTGCACGCCTCCTACGTGTACATGTCCATGGCCTGCTACTTTGACCGTGGAGACGTGGCCTTGAAGCAGTTCAGCCTGTTTTTCCTTCGGCAGTCCAAGAAGGAGATGAAGCACGCCGACTATCTGTTGGGGCTGCAGAACCGGCGTGGCGGCAACCCCAGCCTGTGGAACATCCCCATGCCTGAGGAAGAGAACTGGGAGAACTGCCTCGGGGTCATGGAGTGCGCCTTGCAGCTGGCGAAGAGAGTGCACCAGAGCCTGCTGAGTCTGCACCAGCTGGCCACCGAGAAGCACGGCCACGTCTGCAACTTCCTGGAGGGTGACTACCTGCATGAGCAAGCAATGTTCATCCAAGAGTTGGGGGACCATATTACCAACTTGCGCAAGCTGGGGGCCCCGGAAGATAGCCTGGCAGAGTCCTTCTTTGACAAGCTCACTCTGGGCGACAACAAGAAGAACTGATCCTGGATTGCCTTCCGGAGAGCCACGGGGTTACTACCCCTGGTCACCATGCCAAGCATGGCTATTGCCATATTGCCTTTCAAAATGTTCACTTAAGTTTTTATGTTCCTGTTTTACCATTTCTTCCAACAAAGTTATTCTTTAATAAATAAGTAAAGCTGCCTCATTTATTCATGTGTGTAAAACCCTCACCTTCTAGGTTGTAAAACAGGTATGTAGGAGTCGCTCCAACCACCCATGTTCCGTTGCTTGCAGCTTAAGATCTCCATGGACAGAAGGGAATATTCCATGGGAGCATGGATAGAAGTGGGGAGTATTTTGTGGGACCCTGGATGAAGTCTGGAGGTATTCTGTGGGACCTGGGATGGAGGGAGGAGGTATTTTCTGAACACTAGGTGGAAGAAGGGGTATTTGGTGGGACTTTGGATGGAGAAGCATATACTGGGGGACCTAGGATGAAGGGGGGTATTCCATCACTCTGGAGTAGGGTTCAGCTATTCTGTGGGAACCTAGATAAAAGGAGGGGGTATACTCTGGTTGCTTGATGGAGGGAGAGTGTATTCCCTGAGCCCTGAAAGGAGAGAGGAGGTAATCCCTAGATCCTCGATAGGGAGAGTGGCTATTCCCTGAAGCTTGGATAGAGGGAGAGGTATTCCGTGGGATCCAGGATGGAGAAAAGCGGTATTTCCTAGACTATGAATGGAGGGAGGAGGTATTCCCTGGACTCTGGATGGGGAAAGGAGGTATTCTCTGGACCATGGATGGAGGGGTATTCCCTGAACCCTGGAGGAATGTGGGGCTACTCTGTGTGACACTAGATGGAGAGGAGAGGTATTCCTGGGCCCTGGCTGGAGGGAGGGGCCTTAGGTAGGACTCAGGATAGAAGGAGGGTTATTACCTGGACCCTGGATGAAGGGAGGAGGTATTCCCTGGAGCACAGACGGAGTTAGGGGTATTCCATGAACACTGGAGGAGGGTGAGTCCATGGTGTGGGATACTGGATGGAGGGATAGGTATCCCTGTGACCCTGGTAGGAGGGAGGGGGTATTCTCTGAACCCTGGATGGAGGAAGGTGGTATCCCTGGGACACTGGAGGAGGATGGGTGTATTCCCTGGACTCTGGAAGGAGACAGGGCATATTCCCTGGGACCAGAATGGTGGGGGAAGTATTCCCTGAACCTTGGAGGAGGGTGGGGCTATTCTGTGTGATACTGCATGGAGGGAGGGGGTACCCCTGTATCTCTGTAAGGATAAAGGGCGTATTCCCTGGACCCTGGATGGAGGGAGGGGGTGTCTACATTTATATTAAGGCTTAATATATAATTATATTAAGTCAAAATTATATTAAGACTAAACACTGATGTAAGGAAATATAGATTAAAAATTTACATCATTGAGCAACTGATCATGTAGTTCTTTTCCATGTCTAGTGTATGATTCTGTCATTACAATCAACACATCAAATAGACATGGTTATTATTCCACTTTTACATAATCAACAAATTGGATACCTCTAAAACTGACTACATGAGTTTACTTTATGATATTTGATCCTTTGTTTTCTTCACGAACACTGAATGAAGGTGAGCTGTGTGGAGGAGGGCAAAGGGGGCAAATTGGGACACCTGTAATAGGATAACAATAAGATATTTAATAAAAATGAAATAGCATAAGTTTCCAAACAGAAATAGACAACTCAAAACCATGGGAATAAAACTTTAAGCGAAAGTAGGCATTTTATTCATAACGATCGCACCATGTGTATTCTGTCACTGTTGTGTTTTGAGAGCAGATGCAAGTTTGATTCTTCTGTGTATCTCCAGAATCACAGTGTCCAACGCATATTTGGAGTATATGTTTGGTGGTTGAATTAATCATAAACAAATTAATTACAAATACCTAGCTTGGTCTTATGTCTTCCACTATAGTATCCTTGAATTGTAAGAACATATTTTCTCTTTGTAATTTCCATACATGTGTAATATCTTGGATGTATTTCCTTGGGACGCAAAGGGGAGAAAGATGTGAGTTTTCTGTTTGTGTTTTGATCTGCTTCTGTACTACAATACAAGTCCCATGGGAACAGACGAAGTCTCTCTTTCTTACTAGTATTTGCCCAAACCCTAGACTACTGCCTGGGCCATTTTAGATAATAAGTATTTATTGAAATAATGAAAGGCAATTTGACATCAGTGATATTCTCCACTATTGTGGCTCATTCCTTAGAACTTAACTGAAAGCCTTAAAAAAAAATAAAGGCTTACTGAGTGGCAGTGAAACTACAAAGGAGTTTGGAGGGGATGAATACATCCACATGGTTAAGTGCTTTCTCCCAGGGTGTACCTAAGTCTTCTGTTTCCTGCCAGAGGGAACTGAAGTGTGTGCTTACCTAAGAGGACACAGACTGGCAAGCCAGGTGAAAGGGGTGAAGGCCTCTAGGGGGTCAGTGACCAGGTCACCCACACTCCACATTGGGGTGCAGACAGGGCGGAAGGAATGGGTCTCCAGGACTGCGCTGAAAGATGAAGACAGGAGAGAGAGTAAAGCGAGTGAAGAACAAATTCCAAGAGTGAAAGATAGAGAGGTGCCGAGTCACTGAGACGCTGGAGGCCCTGCTCTGCCGCCAGTGAAAGGTGACACTGATCATGAATGGGGGAGAACGGGGAGATCACTGGAGGAACAAGGTCTAAAACTGAGTGAGGAGGTTATCAGAAGTGTCATTAGTATCAACACGAACTCTTCTCTGTATATCTAGGTGATCTGCTTTTAGTTGTGGATTCCATGTCTGCAGGATGCCAAGACTTTAAAATAATAAAAATTATAATAACTACATTTCCATTGCACTTTGTAATGTATATTATGGTGGTCAGTTTTTTTTTTAATTTTCATCTCACACTGAGCCTTTTCTTAGTATTAATTGCAAGTATCTATTCAGATATTTCCCCTTCTATGGCAAAACATCTAAAGACTGAAAAATGAAGAGGTCAAGGTGTGAAGTATTAAGTTATTAAGATATTTATATAATTGGAAAATTTGACAAGTATGTTTCTTAGGTTTCAGTAAAGACAGTTTACCAACTTGAAGTGTATTCGTTGAAAACACTTATGATTAATCTGATTTGGAGCCTGAGGGCAGTAAGAATAAAGGGAGCATATAAAAACTATATGGGTTATTAAAAGAAAGCAATACCTTCAGGGATTGGGCCTTAGTTGCCTTCAGGTGGCTACCTTGAAGTCATTTGGAGAACAAATATATGCATCTGTCTTAGGTAGTTAAGTCCATCAAGCCATAGAAAAGCAGATGCCAGCATGGAAAATAATCAAACTGCCATGGCCACGAAGCAGCAATTCGGTGGCTCAGACGTGAAAAGAAAATGACTGTATGTGTGCAGACATGATTTCAGCATCACATCCTCAATGCTAGCTGTGTCAGCCTTTCTTTTCCTGGTTGTACAAAACCCCAAATAGTACTGATTTATTTATTTTTATTTTTTTAAAGAGATATAAAATTCTATATTGTTTGAAGTACCAAAGAATCCACCTATGCTCATCAAACTGAGTTGAATTTTCCATTAAAGTTACAAAATGTATAAATTTATATCATTGCCCTTACTTTATAATAATATGCTGGCTTATCTTGTTTTTGTTGAAAGAAACTAATACATTTAATATAAAACATAATTTAGAATCTAAAGTCCACAGTGAGAACTGAAATTATTAATAGAGTTTGAAGAATGGGGTGATATTTGTGGAATTATAGCTATTTATCACTAGACTTCATGTTCAAAGACATCTCTTCTGATGGTGATTATAATCTTTGTGTGTGGTTATGACTGAGAAGCAAATATGTGATCAGAATTTTAAGGTGATCATTTAACTTTTTAACTAACATACTCTTTTGAAAGTTCTGTTCTATTAACAAGTGTGTATAACTACAGTAATTTTCCTCAAATAGAGAATTATTTAATTATTTCTAGAGATCTTATTTTTTTAAATTTATTATTTGGGAAGGAATGACTCGAAGGCCCAAAGAATTCTCATATTTAGATAGTGAGTAAATTAGAAGCAAAAGTAAAATCTCCCTTCTCTCAGTCAAGTTCTTGAACACAAAGTTGACAAATATTTTCCTTAAAGGGGCAACTTATCAGGCTGATCAAATCATTACTGTTTTTATGTGTCAGAGCATAAATTTTTAATGGTATTTCAGTGTAACATTTTGGATCTTCTTGTACCTTTTCTTTATATAGTTTCTCCAATTTGGTTTGTTGAGCTATAAGTCTTTCTATCCATGTTTTTCTTCTATCATGTATATATACTAATAATGAAAATGATTATTGAAACAAATTCAGCTAAAGCCAAAATGAATTATATTCTTGTTGCCTTAAATACTAGTCCTAATTGAAACCTTACCCTAATCTCTCAGGTGTATTGTTTCTAGAAGACTTTTTAAAAATATCTCATGTAATCATCTGCCTATAGTCACTAATGCCAGCATGTAGGCCCTGTGTCAGTTTTAGAAAGATCTTGAGCCTTGTTGGAGAGGAAAACCGTGATTGCAATCAATACTCAAGTTGATCTGGCTGCTCCTGTAGTTCTACTTTATGATCCAGTTGTAGAAACTTAAGTTTCTTCTTGGGATCAAGTATACCTTATGACTCAGTTTTCTACCTGGTCTCTAATATTAGTCCCGATCTTAGTAAGAAATCCAGCACATCAATGACATCAGGACAGGGATTCTGATTTTCTCATGCCCCCATCTTTGCCACTTGAGACCTGATTCTGAACTTCATGCCCCATGCCTTAGGGCTGGCTTCCTGCTTCCTCATGTCTCTTGACAAGTAATAGCCTGTCTGCTTATGGCATCTCAACACCATCTTGCCTTCCTGTAGGTCCCTTTTTTATATCCCATCTGCCAGCTGTGTTACCCTTACTGTAGCTCCTCAGGCTGGCCAGTTGCCTGTCAGCTTCTCTCAAGATAACTGACTTTTACTGTATGGCTGGACTTTCTCACCTGCCAGCAAATTTTCCACTACTGAGTATATTTAGTTTTAGCCCCAAACGCAATCAAACCTTCTGTGAAGAGCCATTCAACAACAACAAAAAAACTGTAATCCTCTATGATAGCTAACACTATCTGCTCCAAGATCTCTCTGAAGATGGCTATCACAACATTTAATATAATGTACTAGATATTTGTTAAGAATTTTCTACAAATCTCTTGTTCTCTCTGAAAATTAAATTCATATCTTCAAAATCCAGTAGATATAAAAGCTATAAAAATTTAAATAAAATACGCACATTCTTTAAAAGTATCTCTTTATTTTACCACATATAAAATACATCTATCACAAGAAGTATGGCAACATTTCTGTTTAATCTATTACAATGTGTTACCTATTCAAATAAGTCATTATAAGCTTGTCATGTAGAAGATATCAATTTAAACACCACAAAAGAAAACCAGTGCTTCATTAACATGGCATTCAAATTAGTAGATGAACTACAAAGACAAAGAAAAACCATCAGAATTACAGAGAGACTTTCTGTTTGCATCTTTCAATATATTTTAAAAATTGGAGTTAAGTTGAATTTGATTCAAGTATTCTACTTGTGCTTGAAAATATTTTTATCTAGAAAAAAATGAAGCCTTTTATTCTCACTATTTCCCTTAATCTGTGTCAGTTTCATTTATAATCTAACCTGATGAAGGCATGTTACTTCTTAAACATACCTCACATATTTCTCTCAAATTTATCCATTAACATCAATTGACATAAGACATGGGAAGTGCAATAAATGCAGAGTAATGTGGTTCAGGAGCATATTTCTATTTCTGAAACAGTTATTTTTAGGATGGCACTAGGAAAATAGTATCAAATAAAATATAAATCTTCAACAAAAGTCCCCCACCCCCATTTTCTAGGAATACATTAGAAAGCAATGGTAATTCTTTTTGAGAGGCAGTATATCAAGTATTTTAATTTTGAGTCAGACAGAAATGGGCAAAACTACAGATTCTACATTATATTTGCTGTATGACCTTTGACAAATCTTTCCTCCATTTTATCCTTTGTCTACATAACTATACTTTTTAAAAAATATTGAATGAACTACTTTACATAAACTGCTTAGCAGTGTGCCTAGTATGTGGAAAATGTTTAATTAACAGTAGCTATTATTCTTATCTTATTATCAATAATTTCTATATTCCTATAGTTCTTCACCTTCATTTTCATTTAACTTGTGTCATAATATTCTGAAATTCCTGTAATCACACTCAAACATTTTATCACAGGCTATATGTGTGGGGGTTTCTAATATTGTATCACGCAGTGATATTTTACTTTTGCAAAAGGGTGTGTTGAGATATGTAGAAAAGATAAATGAGAACATTAAAAAAGGTGCATTTTAAGTAGTTTATTTCTTGAGAATACATTCAGAGCACAGGAAAATCTATTCTTTCATATGCATTCTTTTGAACCCTCTTGCCCAGGGAGGCGGCAGGATCATTTATCATTTCCTACTGTTTCCACATCCATCACATCCTTTTCCTCTGCTTTCCATATGACCTCCTTAGCTTTTCTGATTATTGTTGTGAGCAGAACTAATCATGAATAAATTCAGATTTGGGACAAAGGAGAAGCACAGTGGCTGGGTATGACCTTAGGTTTCCATTGCCTATGGCCCTCAGGGTACTCTTATCTATCATGGGAAAGAATTTATTATATCCCAGCTGTGCAGAAGGCCAGGGTGGGCATTAGAGAGGGAAAGGTAAATGGGCATGATCTCCCAACTCTGGCAGACATATTTAGGTGCTGATTATGTAGCATTTATCAAATGCCATCTTAGCTGTCTCTGCCAAAACAAATCAAGGAATCTGCTTTCGAACACCCTGTGTCTTAATAAAGCCAAAAAGAAAATAGCCAGAATAGATATACACAGGAGATGCTGGACATAGATTTGTGCACTTTATGGTAAGGAAAGTAAACACACAGTGTATGATCCTCCTCTTTCTCTGTTGTAGCACTATGATATTGCTACTGCTGAGTTATGATGTTGACAGTGGAGAGAAATTTAAGATAATGCAGTGTGAGAAACTTTTGCAAAATAGCCCCATCTCCCCTTTATTTCAGAAGCCCCTTTTTAGTTCTCATTCTCTCTGTAAGTCAGAAACTTGCATTAAACACAAAAATATTAAATTCTACATGTAATCAAATAAACAATAAAGATTAGAACAGAAATAAATCAGTGAATACTAGAATAGTTTTAAAAATTATGGATTCAATTAAATTACAAGTGAAATTTTAGTATCAAATTTAAACATTGTTTATATATTTTATTTATGTGTATCCTTATATTTTTCTTTGAACTGAAGAATTGTGAGATAATACTCAATATTAGTAAATACTATTTAAACACAGCCACAGTGAGGCCCATTCCTTCATAAAGTAAAAAAAAAAAAGAAGGAAAAAGAAAGAGAGGACTTTTGCATAGATTGCTGCACTGCTTTGTTCTGGGTGATAAAATTATAAAAGTAGTGATTGACTGAATATCTATGGAAAACCCCCAGATTTAAGAATTGGCCAGAGGAAGAGAATCCAGAAGATGAGCCAGAGATAAAGTAGTCATAATGGTCAGAGGAGAGCCAGGGGTATGGAGGCCCAGGATACAAATTTTCTATTGCTTTTTTTAAAAAACATTTTTCCTTTGTTATAAGAGCACTTAATATAAGATCTACTCTCTTAGCAAATATATAAGCACATAAGTGCTGTATAGCAAATTACCACAAATTTAGCATTTTAAAACTGTACCTATTTATTCCATCACCATTATGCTGGTCAGAAGTCTGAGTACAAGGTCTCACAATCTAAAATCAAAGTATTGACCAGGTTGGTCTATTATCTGGAGACTCTTGGGAAGAATCTGTGTATAAGCCCTTTCAAGTTGTTTGCAGAATTCAATTCCATATAGTAGTAGGGCTGAGGGCCACATTTTCTTACTGGATGTTGGCCAAGGGCCTCTCTCAGCAAGTTAAGACTATTCACATTGTTTTCCACACATGCTCCCTTATCCTATAGGCCATCTTTAAATAAGCATTGGTGAGTCAATTCCTTCCCATACTTCGAATCTCTGTGACTTCTCTTTCTGCAACCAGCTGGAGAAAACTCTTCTTTTAAAGGGCTCATTTGATTAAGAGAGGCCTTCCTGGATAATTTCAACTAACTTGAGACTTTGATTACACCTGCAAGATTCCTTCACAACAGCCCCAAGACTACTGTTTGATTGAATAATCAAGGGGGAGGAACCTTAGATGGAGGTATCTTTAGAATTCTGCCCACCACATCCAATAACCAAAAAAAAAAAAAGAAAGAAAAGATTTAAGAATAGATAAATGAAGTATAAAAAGCTATGACAGTCTAAAGAACATCAAGTACTAAGTAAAATACACTGTATTATTAATCTGGTGGAGCAGGGCAACTTTGGAGTGAGCATTTATGGCAGATAGATAGCATTATCTACCCATTCTGGATCAGGCCATGTGATAGGTCAACAGAGCAGCAAGACTTGGCATGTACCCTTCATATCATAAAGAGCTGAGGTCCAAATATTCATATATACCAAGAATGATTTTCTTAGTCACCAGGCCATAATTCATCTCCATGAAACTTTACAGCTACTAGTATATGAACTCAATTTTTTTGTTTCTGGGGACCAACCTACCAGAGGCCATTCTGGAGCAAGTTAATTCTTACCTGTCAATAATATATTAACTAGGCTTATTAATTAAGATACAAATTTTTAGGTTACTTAAAAATATCAAATTTCAGCTACATGATCTTTATAATGTATGTACTTAAAACCCAAGGTGACATAAAGATTGAAATTTTAAAAGTTAATAAATATACACCAGGCAAACACTAATGAAATTACAGTTGAGTCAGTTACATTAGTATCAGAAAAAAAAAAAAAAACTTCGGCAGGGTTGATTTAGTATATATTAAATATAAATAACATATTTATATATAGAAAAATGTCACTTTTTGAAGAAAATGGTCAAATGCTAATTTTTGTATGTGGTAAAATACTCTTACAATATGTGAAGCAAAATTGGCCAGAACTACAAGTTGGAATAGACAAATCCAGTAATGTAGTAGTAGATTTCAATGTAACTCTCTCAGTTTCTGACAAATCAAGCAGACATAATAGTAAAATATAGAAATTTTGAATAATAAACTGTGAACACACTTCACTAAATGGCCATATGCAGACATCTGCAGCAACAAATGCAGAATAACTTAAGTATATACTATACATTTAGAAAAATGACCACCTAATTCCTAAAGCAAGTCTCAAAAAAAAGTCAAAGAAGTGCTCTGATATAGCTTAGTTTTTAAATAACTTATTGAAAAAAATCATCAGACAAATTTTTAAAAAATATTCAGAACTAACCAATAATAAAATGCTGTATATCTAAAAATGGCATGTGCTGTACACCATGAGAATATCAGATATCTAAATGCTAAAATAAAATTGTATTAGTATTAAAACAAAATATGGGTGAATTCCTTTTTTATCTCACAAGGATAAAAAATGCCTTACTATGATTCAAAATCTAGAAGCAAAAAGAAAAATTATTGATAAATTTAATAACATTTAAAACTTGCACAGTATAAATAAAAAAGAAGAGAAAGAATATAAATTATGAAGTTGGATAAAATACACCTTACTTACATCATATATAGAAAGAAAATATCACTATTATACAGGGTCTGGCACAAATAATGCCCCTTATTATTACAAAATCTTTTATTACAAAATCATAGGCATGGAATTCTGTAACATAACAATATCACACTCAAGCACACCATATGACATTTTAGTTGAAATCTTCAAATTAAAACTACAAATTATTACACCCATATTATTATGCTACCAACCACACTCAGGCAGGTGTCACTTCTGCCAGACCCTGTATAAAGAACTTCTGAAAAAGAAGAAAAATCCCAAAATTTTAGGGAAAAAGTAGGCAAATGATATGGAAAACAATCACATGATTAAGGACAATGGCCCTGAATCATATGAAATAATCACATACATAACAAAAGAAATACAAATTAAAATGACACTGAGGTATCATTTCTAACCTTGGCAAAAACAAAAAACTTTGACAACATACCCTGTTGTTAAGGCTGTGAGAAAACAATAATCTTCACATTGCTAGTGGAAATTCAAATTATTAATTAGTGAAATTAGACATTCATTTACCCTTTGACTCAGTAATCCCACTGCTAGGTAACTATCCCTAAGATACACGCACAGAAATATTAAATGACTTGTGCACAAGACTATTTATTTCTCTACCATTTGCAAAAGCAAAACAGATGTAAAAAAAAAGAAATATGTTACACCTTTTTGGGTACCTTTTGGGTATCAAAGATGTGGGAACCCATACACACATTCATTCATATACATACAGATTTGCTAAAATTTCAAATAGAAACAGTAGGAGGATAAACCAAAATTTAATTAAAAGAAATAGTGAGCTTTAGAGGGGAAGAAGACAGAAAAGAGATGATGGGAAGAACAAAGACAAAAGCTAGATATTTTCTAATGTTCCTTGTTTTATAATTTTGACCTGAGAACTGTGTTTATGTATATATTTGAAAGAAAATAGTGAAGCAATGAGTTCAAAAATAAGATTTTGTCTGTATACACCTATGTGAATCCACAAAGATCACTAAATCTTAAGTTGCAGCTAGTGGTCCTGTTATTACGTTTAATGTTAGTATAATTTTATTTTATTTATTTAAATTGTTGCATATCAAAACCTGGGATCAAACCAAAAGTTACCATAAAATTTTAAACATATTATATATATATATACACATACTTCCCTACACACAAAGTAGATGAAAGAATCTAAGTAATTACACTAATATCATTAAGAATCAAGATTTTCAGTATAAAAGACAAAATAAGGATACAAAATAGTTAAATAAAATCCTATAATCTCCATTTAAATTTGGGAAATTAGAATTACTTAAATCTATGAACTCAGAATTTATTTACTTACTTTCTCAGAAACTATTTTCCCTCAACCTTATTTCCATTCCGTTTAAGAGTTTGTGGAAGACCAGCTTACAACTGCTAGGTGGTTGTTCCTACCCATTTCATGGCCTGAATGGTGGGGACCGCAGGATAGTCTTCAGTAGGAACCGCCGAAGAGGTGCAGAGGGCGCCTGCACCTTCAGACCAGTCCATAATCTCCGGCTGAGCAGCAATGAACTTGGGAGCCCGGGGCAGTCCATCCACCCTGAAATTCCTCCTTGTTCACAGCCTTTTCAGCAATGACCTGCCACGTCCTCTTCCAACCATGTTGTCTGACAAGGTCCAGGACGTGGAAAGAAGGAATTCAAGGAATCCATCTTCCTGGAAGAGAACGTGGCATACAAAAGGGGGACAGTAATTTTCCTGGGATTGCTCTTAATAATTCCTTGTTGATATTATTCATGGTCTTGCTGTGTGCCCTGATTTCACATAAGAATAGGCCATGAGGAAAGAGAGGCTCAAAGCCAGTCAATGATTGATTTTGAGGGAAATTCTGAAGGGACAACTAGTTCTCCCCAGACTATTGAATCATGCCCAAATTGTGTAAACAAGGTGTTTATAAACCTGAGTAAGAAATTATCCTCGATTGTTCCCATAAAAGAATTCATGAATCAGTTATAACAGGCTGAATTGTTGGTAAATTCTCCCACACCTGTTCCTTACCCACAGATACAAAGGGTCTTCCAAGAAAACAAGAAAAAACTATATAGACCCCTACCCACAGCCTAGGGATACCCCTGGGTAGCATATTGGATTAATGGTAAATTATGGTATCCCCAAAGAGGAGCTAATAGTCTCCAGAGGGTTCCAGATCCCCCATTGCCTTATACAGGAGCATATAATGAACATGGCATTAGAATGGTCAATAAGGATGGAGTCTAAGTGCCTTATAATAGTCTAAATTTCATGGAAAGGTTAGCTCAGAGCAGACCTCCCTGGTGTTTATTTACTAAAGAACAAAACAGGTCACTACTCTGCCAGCTTGTCAAAGGATTTTGCCCACATTTCCCCCTATCATGCAGCAGCTTCAAAAAAGAACTTTCTGAATTATCCAAATAGAAATAGAATAAGGCATGAGAAAGTCAAGAATGGCCTATATCCTATAAAATTTAATAAAATTG
>PVIA01017831.1:0-14536 GCA_004024845.1 Tonatia bakeri
TCTTTGTTGTTTTCAGTCTTGGTTGTGCAAGGAAGCACAGTGCGACTGCCTATGCCTCCATCTTGGCCGGAACTCCGATTTTAACTGCTTTTTAAGTATCAAGTTTTTAGACTTCATCAAATTATGAAGCTTTAAAATTATTAATTTGTTCGATGATAAAGCTCACTTAATATATGCACTAGTACACTTAAACACAAAGACACACACTCACAAACAAAGACCAATATTTCAGTTTTTTACCTGAACATGGGCAGGTAGCAAACTGAGTAGTAGAATTTCCCCTCAAGTATTCTGATGTATCCAACCCCAGCCAAGTGTTCTGTCTGCATTGTGACCTACTCTACCTAAGGGGGTAATAAATATGAAATGATTCACTGCCCAATTTTATCCTTCTGTAGCTCATATTCCAAAGAAGAATATGCAGCAGCTCTTACTATGTTGTTGAAGTCAGTAGCAGTTTTGCTGACAAATCATCAGGCAACATCAGCAGCTTATAAGTCTCTGCCAGTACATAAAACATACACAAAATATACTATGTCAGTAATGCTTTTGCAAAAAGCAAAAAAATACTCTTGATTTTAGCAATGAAGAAATAGATTTTTGTTAGGCAAAAAATGCAAATCAAATTTCTTCTGATCTATTTATGATTTCCTAAAAATTGTTTTCATATCTTCATGTATGTATATAAACATACTGTATAGATTTCTTATATGAGATCATGAGTAATATGGAACCCATTTCTCTTTTTATTTTTGGCATCTACATTTTCTGTTCGTTTAGATGTTTTCTTATTATGAAATACTAACCAGTCTGTCACATTGGCCTGGCTTATAACAGATATGCATGTGCCATATAAATACAAAAACAATATGAGAAAGAACACTGAAATGCATGCATTAGAAAAAATTAAAATTATTTTGAAAATACCAAAACACTAAAGGTAGAATCATGATACCTTGAAAACAATAGGACCTATTGCACCAGAAATAGAAACACAACATGTACTGAACTCTAGGTGGTTGATGTTTCAAAGCAGAATGCTATAGTTACTACCTAGAAGTTTGTAGGAACTATCTTTGTCATCATCCCCACCAACATATTCATATTTATTTTAGAATAAGAAATATCTCTTACTCTTCAAACTTGGAGGAAAAGGACTAGATCAGGTAACTCCTTCAAGGTTAGATTCTCCCCACTGAGTTTCTATGTATGCATATATGTATGTATGTACATATGTATTTATTATTGAATTTATTGGGGTGACACTGGTTAATAAAATTATAAAGGTTTCAGGTACACAATTCTATAATAACATCTTTATATGGTATTGTGCATTCAAATGGATCATTGTGCACCAAAAATCATTGCTGACTGTAATAACAGGAGATGTTCAAATAATAAATGATTTATGTTGATAGAGACAATGCAAGCTGGACTTCCACTGATGGATTCAATAATTAGAATCTTTGCCCACCCTGTATTGCACTTAAGTGCAGAGAGGTTATTGTCATAGGGATGATTATAAGATTTCATGAAGAGTTTCTGTGTAATGAATGTTTTAAAATGAAGAAGGAACATAGGAGGCTGGTATGAAAAAAAGGATAGTTTATATATGGAAAAATGCTTCAGATTGGGAGACCATTTGTATATACCAGAGAAGGAAAGTAGTTTTGTTTTGAGATGATAATCAAAACAAGTGGATGTTAGAACAAAGTAATATTTACTACTTGCTCTTTAAATACTTGTCTTACTTAAACTACATAAGTCATGCATACTCAATTTAATATTTAAAACCACACAGCAATATGTAAAGAAAAGCTTATTGGTTTCCTCTTACCCCAAGGATCCTCCCACCCCCATCATCCGAATGTAACCAATGATAAATTTCTTGTATAACCTCTACATTCTGTCCTATGATCATATAACTATATAGTATATACATTTTTATTTGTTTTTTAAATACAATAACACTATTAATATTTTTTCAGATACTTCATTTGTCTTCACTCAAGATGTCTTGAATATCACTCTTGATATATTCTTAGATATATAATTAAATCCATAAAATGGATTTACTGTGCCTTTTTAAAATTTTATATTTCCTTGAAAATATATTCTTGGGACTATTTATGGGGATGGTAGAGGTTAATGTACAATTTGACTGAGATAACATTGACATTGCAAAATAGGTGATGACCTTGCTACCAGTGTTGACAAATGTACTTGATGGCAACTGATGCTTAAGGTGATTTTTGGCCTGTCACTGGCAGTCCTGATGTGGCAATGTAGAAATGCTTATATTTTATGCTTTGCTCTCAAATAATTGCCTACAAGATACAAGATGCTATTTTTATTTGAAACTGAAGTTCTAAAGATGATATTTTAAGAGTATGAAGAATTTCAGTGATGAGAAAATGGAATGGCTTGAGTGAATCTTCAATGTGGAGGCTCTTCTTTTTTTGAAAGAGGGAAATACTGAATAATGGCACGATTTGCTGAAAGAATATCTGAGACTGAACATGAAATTCAAATCACTGAGAGACTGCAAGTTCATGAACTACAGGAATGTAACTTGGAAAACAGAAAAGAAAGCATTGGAAAGGGCTAATACAATGTAAGTGCTGTATAGTACATGATTGGTCTCTTACGTTATTCTAAAACTGCCACTAAATGGAACACTTTTTTGAAATGAAAGCCTAGACAAAGGATGAAATTGAGTACATGATAACGAGTGATACGGCATTCTTATCTTTGACTTCCAAATGAATAGCAACTGATTATACCTATAGACTTCACTTTTAAGAATAGTAGTATCACTTTATAATATTTGAATGAACTTCTATTTTAAGCATATATGATTAAAGTGTAACTGGAATACTAAAAAAAAATAATAAAAATCACCAACTAGCTTTACGGATACACTAATAAAAAGCAAATAAATTTGTCTTTAAATCCTTGAGATACACAGTTTTCTTTATTAGTTCTAATAGAATAAATGTTTTCTGATTTACTATTGACAAACTTATTAAAAAACCTACAATGGAATCACAGTGTTTAGTATTCTGATAGCCAGCAATAAAACCCAATGTATCATGTGATTATAAAGATGCCACAAAGTAATAGAATCACACAAAAATTATAAAAACAATTCAAAGTTCATGGTAATCAGAAACCACAACTTCCACAATACAGAGGAAAACTTTTATTTAAAAAAAGCTAATTCTTGGTGACTGAAGATTTCAAGCAGGGAAAATTATTACTTCATTTATGCATTCATTCACCAACCAAGTAATGAATTAATGTTAGCTATGAAAGTTAAAGAAAATGGCCCTGGCTGAAGTGGCTCAGTGGATTGAATGCTGGCCTGTGAACCAAAGGGTTGTTTGTTCAATTCCCAGTAAGGGAACATGTCTGGGTTGTGGGCTAGGTCCCCAGTAAGGGGCATGTGAGAGGCAACCACATATTTTTCTCTCCCTCTCTTTGCCTTTCTCTAAAAGTAAAATAAATAAAATATTTAAAAAATGTACTGCCCAAGACTTTAGAAGGTTGCAAATTAATAAGAAAGAAACAATTGCATAAAACATGCAATAAGTATAATGCATTATGGAATGCAAGCACCACCAAGATAGAGGTGAAAATAAACTCATCAGAAAAGGACAGTATTACTTCCAGATCTTGAAGGCTGGGCTCCCTAGGAAATAGACTCTGAGAAAAAGATTAGCCAGTTGGAGTTTTATTAGGGTGTTCTCTCAGAATTAGCATTTGCTGGATGAAATGAAGGCAACAAAGGTGATGGTTGTTAAGTAGACTTACTGTGGTGATCATTTTGCAATATATACAAATATCAATTCATTATGGTGTACTTGTAAACTTAATACAATATTATATGTCAATTATATCTCAATAAACAAAATGGAAAAGTTTGGCTGTAAAGGTTGTCTTTAGAAGAAAAGCCTCAACCAACCTTACAGTGCTCTCTGAAACTAGGATGGCCCTTCATAATTGTTCTGAGTTTTTGGGAGAAGGATTAGCATTTATTCTCCTATTGACCAGTCTCTGGATGCAGGGGCATAAACTTGTGTGACTAGAACTCTCTTAAGATGAAGGTAATTCCTAGATTATATTGTTAGCCAGGAGTGTTTCCAGTAGTTGTAGCAGAAGAGTGGGGGTTAGGGTGTGGGAATCAGTACAATGTTCATTATGCAGCTGAAGAGATCAAGTATTAGAAATCTAAAGAACCTTATTAATTACTAATTTTATCAAATTTAATTATTTTTACCTAATAAAACAGAGACTAAATTACTTGTTCAAAGTCATAGAGCTGGAGATAAACTGGAAGCTAGAACTCACTTGATTGTTCTTTCCATTACTCATCCAAATACACCCAAAGCTTTCCTTAGGCAAAGAATTAAAACAAGCAAAATGAAACAAAATAAGAAAAGGCAAAACCAAAACTAAAGCTCAGACATTCAACTCATTGAAAAAAGAGAAGAAATCTGTATATAAACTTAAGTAACTATTTACTTTAGAGGTAAACCCCATGTAAATATATCTGAAGTTTAAACAATATTTTTCATAAATATATAATGAAATATATTAGTAAAAAATCTCAGAGTTGAACAGTAGAAAGATAATGCATACAACTGCCATTGTTCCAAATCACAGACATTTCAACTATAGATTTCTTCTCCAGAAGTAGCCCACTATTTCTGGCTCAAGGAAGAAGGAAATAACCTAACAAATAGAGTGTAATAAACTCCTACTTGTGTTATTTCTCTAAATTCTCTTGATGCAACTCCCAGCAATCTTATGGTGGTGGCAACAAACACTCAATAGGAGCCAATAAGAGTAAAAAATCAAAACGAATGAAAAAACAAAACAAAACCTAACCAGACTGATAGAAAGAAAGAACAAACTGATGGTTGCCAAAAGAGGGGGGGGGGGAAGCAGTAGAGGAATCAGTGAAAAAGGTGAACCAGAATGTAGTCAATGATAGTGTGATAACTGCATGGTGACAAACAGTTACTAGACTTAGTGTGGTGTTCACATTTTAAATATGTAATGGTGAATCACTATGTTGTGTACATGAAAGTAAATTGTATGCCAATGATACTCTAATAATAATAATAACAAAACTAAGAGAGGGAAGACATTCTCTGAAAATATTCTCTTATTATTTAAAATATTAAAAAAGGTCATTTGTATGAATAAGCCACTGGAAAGGGCTTTGCTTGGCCTTCAAGTTGGGTGGAGTGTGGCCTCAGGGAATCACCAGGGTAGGGAAAACAGTATGAGTCAGGTTGATGGATAGTCAGATACAGCACCCACCTGCTGGCTCTGTGAGGGGATGGCTCAGCAAAGGAACAAAGGCTGCTGTCAGCACTTCTGCCTGGGAGAAATGGGTCCTTCCACCCTTGCTTAATGCTTAACAATTCAGTTTCTTCCATATGTCCCTGGTGCCTTTGGAGCTGCTGCCCTAGTGCTGGAGCTCTGAACCAGTGAGTTCAAGTAACCAGGCTGGGCCCTTTAACAGAAACACCTGGGACACCAGCCACCCTCTGTCTCACTCAGCTACAGTACTCACTGGTTTTCACAGCAGAAGTTATGGGAACTTCTTTTCCTGGTACCTGAACCCTGGGCTAGGGTCCTGGTGTGGGTTTGGGACCCCTCACTCCTCATGGGGGACTTCTGCAGATGAGGTGTCTCTCCTGATTTTAACAGTCATACCTGGGCATGGGGCCAGACCATTCCATGTCTCCACCCCTACTACCTGTCTCTCTGTGGCTTCTTCTTTATATCCCTAGTTGTAGGACTTCTATTCAGTAAGATTTCAGGCTGTTCTCAATGATGGTTCTTCTGTGGTTTAATTGTAATTTTCATGTGGTTGTGGGAGTATGTGAGTACCACATTTACCTATGCTGCTATCTTGAACAGAAGCCTGAAGTTGACAGTTCTTAATTAACTTTTCAGCATCTCTATTAGCACTTTGCATTTCTATGAAAATTTTCAGTGAATTTTCAGAAATTGAGGATTATCATCATTTAAACTATTTTTCGCTTCCATTATTTTATTTCATTCCTTTCTCTAATTAATTTCATGCCCAGCACCGAGTTGTCAAATATTTTAAGCACAAAGTATATCACATCAAAGTTCTTTAAAACAGTTACATTTGTCTTGTTTGTGTTACCACTAATGTGTGGAAAGCGGACAGAGTATGGGGATTTATGATGCACTTTACCCAAATTTAGTAAATCCAAATATAGTACTTGAATTACTATCTAAGGCAATGTGTTAAAAAAGAAATAGCTGGTGCAAGTACAGGGTGGGCAAAAGGAGGTTTACATAATTTATTCTTGTATTATGATTTATTAATTATTCTATTATTTTCCATAAGAACAACTATAAGCCTATTTTTCCTCATGCTGTTATTTCACCTATAGCTTATCTATTGATCTATCTGTCATCATATATCTATCTTCTAAAATACCTGAGGACTATTGAAATTAGTGTAACCTCAAATTATACTTATGGAAAGAATGTTTCTTTGGTGTAGTTGGAAACAACATTCTGACGTGGCTATGATAGTGGCAATGGAGACTCACTTAGAGAAAGCTTTAATATAGGGAGGTACTGGCTGAAGGGAATTGGTGCATAAATGAAAATATATTGCAGGCACTTTTAATGGATAGACTGTAACATGAGGAACACCTTTGAACATATGTAGATATAACTGAGTAATATTGTGGAGGTGAAGGAATTGGCATGAATCCCAATAAGTGTAATGGTATGGTCTAGAGCTGTGCTAATAGAAATTTCAGTGACAATGGAAATATACTAGATCTATGCTGTATATTACAAGCTAGTAGCCATGGGACACAAGTAGCTATTGAACCCTTGAAATGTACCTAGAGTGATTGAAGAATCAATTTTTAAATTTAACTTGACTTTAATTATTTAAATTTAAATAGCCATATGTGGCTATATGCTACTTATTGGACAGAGCAGTTCTAATATTAAAAATGAATGTGATGTATACTTAAAAGTAGTAGAAACATGAGTATTTCAATTACATATATAAAACTGAGTTATACATTAAACTGAAAATGCATCTTTATAATATAGTAATTGGTAAAAAAATAAAAGTATGTCATTCTCTACTGCTTGTGCAATAACATTTAAAATCTTTAGCTGAATATATAAGGCTTTCCAAAACTCACTCCCAGGTCACTGTTTCAACTTGAAGTCTAACAACCTTCTAATACAAAATGCACCCCACACCTCTGTTGGTGAAGCCAATCTGGACTATCTGCCATTTCCAAAGAAATGAGGAAACCGTGGTTTAGAGAGATTAGATTACTTATCCTCTGGTGATACTGATGATAGATATTCAAATCTATGTGGCGTGATTCCAGAGCTCTATACCAGTTTCCTGATCTTCAAAATAAACATAATAATAGTAAATACTTTGAAAAGTTGCTTAAGGACTACATGAAATATGTCTATGAAGAGCTTGACATATACCTGGTATGGAATAAGTGCTCAGTGAAAATTAACTATTGCTGTTAATGCTACATTGGCTTGTGGCTTACAATACTTATTAATTTCAGTATTATAATATAACTCAGAATAAAAGAAAAGAAACGTTTTTGGGTACATTTACTCAATGGAATACTACACAGCAGAATGAAAGGAGTTCCTGCCCTTTGTGAAAGCATGGACAGAGCTGGAGAGCATTATGCTAAGTGAAATAAGCCAGGTGGTGAAAGACAAATACCACATGATCTCACCTATAAGTGGAACCTAATCAACAAAACAAACAAGCAAGCAAAATAGAACCAGAGACATGGAAATAAAGAACAAACTGACAGTAAGCAGAGGGGAGAGGGGAGGGGATAATTGGGGAAAAAAGGGGAAGGGTTATCAAAGAGCATGTGTGAAGGACCCATGGACAAAGACAACAGGGCGGGGGAGGATTGACTGTGGGAGGTGGGGATGGGTAGGGCAGGGGAGAGTGTTGGGGGTAAAATAGGGACAACTGTAGTTTGACAAAAATAAAAAATAGAAAAAAGAGTAATAAACTATTACTGCTCTTATTTCATCTTGACTAGCATTATGACATTTACAGAGATCTCAAATAAAAAATTAGCTCATGAATTAGCTTTATACCACTTTGTTCTTCCACCCTAAAGCCACCTGAATTATAAAGAAGTGGAATGACTTAGCAAAATGCTATGATGATCAAATAATGTCATTTCAAAAGGTACACTTGTACATAAATCCAAACAAAAAGAATAAACAAAGGATAGTCACTGAAAGATGATGGACTATAAAAAATAATTCTCCAAAAGAATCATATTCATGCATTTTTTTTTATCATGGAAAAGACAAAATGTGGAAAGGGTACAATGAAGTGCATTTTCAGGAAGTTAGACAAGGAATGTTATTCAGTTTGTATCTCTACAGATACACAATAACCTAACTATGCTTTTGGGTATGCATAATAAAGTTATTATTTGCTTTTAGAAAGTATGTGGCTCTGACCATAATAAACTGCTACATAAACAAGCTTTACTCTCAAATATAATTTCAGAATGCTGTTATCAGTGTAATACATATCACTAAAATTTCTCCCCCCAAAAAAGGGATTTAAGAAAAAAAATGTAGTTTTTATTGAGATTTTTGTATTCATGGTAAATATGCAGAAGGGAAAATATTTATAAAAAATGAAAATAGAAAATATCCACATCAATAGTTTCAAATATTCATTAATTATTTTTGGATGTTCCATTTGTGTTTTAGAAAATTGAGGCAATGCTTATGAGATTGTGCTATATAAATATTGATTGTTTTGAGTGTAATGTAGAATCTGACAAGTTGTCCAGTAGATATAATCTATAAAATAAACAAATCTATAAAATAAATAAATAAAATCTAAAACAAGGTGACTCACATGTATGTCATGATTTATTTCCTCAGAGTTTTTGTATGTTTTTATCAGTTGGTATAAGCAACTTTATTTTTCCCAGATTAATAGAAAAATAGACCAAGGCTTCAGAGCTAGACACAAAATTCAATGAACCCATTTTAATCAGTTAAACAAATAAATGAAATTGCTTAAGTTAATGTTAGTTCTGTATTTTTCTTGATATGATAAAATATTTTTCTACTTTGTGGATTTGACTGCATTAGATTCTTGAGTAGACAATATCAGAGGAATTATTTGGCCCTTACTTTATTTTGCAACCTTTTATTGTATAAAGGGTTGGATTAAATCAAGATAATAGTCAATGTTAATGTGCTTTCTTGAAGTTTTTTTTTTTAAAGATTTTACTTATTTTATTTTTAGAGAGGGAAGGGAGGGAGAAAGAGAGAGAGAGAGAGAAACATCAATGTGCGGTTGCTGGGGGCCGTGGCCTGCACCCCAGGCATGTGCCCTGACTGGGAATCGAACCTGCGATGCTTTGGTTTGCAGCCCGCGCTCAATCCACGGAGCTACGCCAGCCAGGGTGCTTTCTTGAAGTTTTATATGTAATTATTTTAGAATAGAAACACTGCCTAAAGTTTGTTTAACAGTACAGGATTGTAAAGCAAAAGGAATGAAAAGAATCCTTCTTTAGGAGAATTTTGATTTTTATGTATTATATAAAAGCCTGAAGCTATTTGACTCTTTCTTTGTGACCTTATTTCCTTTTTTGCAAAATCTCTCCCCGAGTCTTCCATAAGGCCTCTGAAGATAAATCAAAGTAGAACCTAAAGTTAGTCACTCACTGCTTTTGACTTTTGACTTCTATAACTGCAAATATAAGAAATTTGTTACAATGATACATTTAGATCAGGTCAAAAAGGTACCATGGTTGAATGTGTTTATTTTTCTTTGCAGTTGTGATATGATTGAATGCTTTTTCTTTAAGCTCTCCGTTTCTATCACATATCAGTTGAGAAGATTCAGAATTTTCAGTCCAGAAGGTCATATACTGCTAAGCAATAAAAGTATTTATTTAACTGAACAGGTAAAGGAGAATACATTTAACTTTAGTTCACTCTTTGTGACCTCAATTTAGACCCATATTTTTTATGTTACATCCAAATGTATTGAATCTAAAATTAAAATAATAAACTGTGTTCTGTTCTGGATTAAAATTGGTTGTGTGGACGTGATTTATAAAGATTTTATATTTGTTTACTTATTTATTTTTTTTACTTTAAAATAGAATTTATTGGGGTGCCATTGGTTAATAAAATTATATAGGTTTCAGTTGTACAATTATACAATACATCATCTGTATATTGTATTATGTACCTCATATCAACCTACCTTTTGCTAGTAGCTCAGTAAGCTTCTATTTTTCTTTATCAGTGCAACTAATAAATGCTACTATTATAGTTGTAATACAAGGCAACCTGTTTTTCATGCTCATCATAAAAAGTGTGTAATATGAGCATGCTGTGTACACAATCAACATTTCTATTATAGGGGATAAATGGGAAGAGAGATGATAAACTGGTTCATCTAGGTCCTTGTGGCACTAAATGACACAAACTAATGAGATATTATAATTCAGGGCACAATAGTAGCCCAACTATTTGAAATTTTGTATTATATTAAATTTTTAGTTATCTGCTGTTGGTTTGGATATTATCTAAGATTCAGAGTTACCATTCAGAAAGAAGCACCCAAGCATACAAATCTTTTTAAAAAATGGCAATAGTACAAGTTGATTTCCCAAGGATGCAAAGAGAATAATTTTTTACAGACGAAGCATACTTGTATGCACACTATAGAATATTAGGCATAGGGTTATATATTCATGATACGTCTTGTAGCTCCTGAAGTACAAAGAGTATATTTGAGCTAAAGTGTAAATCATATGCTTGTTTTGGATTGCTTTATCTAATCCTTTATACATATATTAGTCCTATTGTAAAATAGAGATGTGATTTTCCTTTCACAAGTCTAACTAAATCTTCACATTATGCAAATTTACATCTGTTCAAAAAACAAAGCTAAAGAAACTATCCACATTTACTATAAAACAACAAAGATTTCAAGGATATTGGAGTATAATTTTGTTTTTGCTTTATTTGTTTCAGCTGCATCAAGGTCTAATGGTGATGCATTTTACTACTGTTTCCCAAACAATAAAAAATTTCCTTTATACTGTATTGGCCATAATATAAGCAATATACTGAAAGATAGTTATTTTAAACAAACAAATCTCAAAGCTAAACTAATTAGGTATATTTTATATATTAGTAACCTATAAAAAAGGGAAAGTGAATATAAGAAACAGAGCTTGAACATACACCTAAATATCAAATGATTTCATTAGTGCCTAATTCAATCAACATTGGGTTCAATTATAAGTGCTGTTCATCAGCAGGATTATTTGAAATGAGGCCCCTGGAATATCCTAATTCAAGCTTGCGTACTCTAGCAAATATTTAAGTTTTTGTCTTTACACCCTCCCCACATTATTACAAATGTTGATTTAAAAAATATTTTTTATTTTCATTTACAGTTGACATACATATTATATTAGTTTCAGGTGTACACCTTGGGGATTAGACATTAGATAACTTAATAAGTGATCATCCCGATAAATCTGTCATCCATCTGACACCATGCATAGTTATTTTTAATATTACTGACTCTATTCCTTGTGCTGTACTTTATATCCCATGACTATTCTGTAACTGCCAATCTGTACTTCTCAATCCATTCACCTTTTTCACCTATCCTCCCAACTCCCCTCCCATCTGGCAACCATCAAAATATTAAAGGACTTCATTACAACCAAACCAGTATTATATGAAATGTTAGTCTTCTTTAAGGAGAAAATAAAAAATATGAACAATAAACTGGCAATAAATATATATCTATTAACAATTAAAGCTAATAAAAACAAAGAAGCAGAAAAGAGAGTAAAATACAGAAAATATTTGAAATGTTGATTTTTAATTTGGAATTTTCCCTTATCTTTGAGTAATTTTGTGACAGGCACCTTACTTAATTAATAAAAAAGTCAACATATATCTTTTGTGCTTACTATTGTAAGGCATTATATTCAAAGAAGAGAAGGTCTTTTATCAATGAATCCAAACAAGGAAAAGAAGGTAGACAGAGATTGAAATGCACCTGGAAAATGAGTAGAAGGGAGTCTTACAATAGGCAAGCATATTCCCTTTGAGAATATTTGTTAAATGAAGAAATATTGGGTTTTCTTTTCAAAAGGCAACCTCTATATTAAAGGAATTAATTTTGTTGCTGAAATATGTTAGCTAAGAAGGAAGTTACATAGATCTAATTGTGTTCTCTATCATTCTTTCAACAAGTATTTATCAAAAATCACATTGTGGTAATTCTTAATTTTAGATTTCAAATTTTAACACAATTTTTTAATGTGGTATGAAGTGCTATTATTGGTATAAAAATATTTGCGGATAAAGCTAATATAAAAACTGGATTCCTTGAAAATGTGGGGGAAATTACTATGCTTTCTAAAATTTTTCAAAAAGGTCAGAAACTTCAGTACTAGTAGAATGTTTTCACAGATGCCCAAAGAACAGTTTTAATTGCCAAATTCTGTTAAATATTCAATATCCAACTTTAAGAAGAGACAACACAAAATTTAGGTTTTATTATATTTTAGGGAATAGTGGCACACAGTTCAAAAAAGTATTTAAACATCACAAAATAATGTCATGTAGAATTCATATGTCTATATGGATGCATACATTGTACTATTATTTTTCCTCTTAATATCAAAACTCTAGCTCTGGCTGGTGTGGCACAGTGGATTGAGTGCCAGCTTGCAAATCAAAGGTCACTGGTTCAATTCCCAGTCAGGGCACATGCCTGGATTGCAGGCCAGATCCCCAGTAGGGGGTGCATAAGAGGCAAACACACATTGATCTTTCTCTCCTTCTCTTTCTCCCTCACTTCCACTCTCTCTAAAAATAAATAAAATCTTTTTTTAAGCTATGAGGATTTTCAAATAAGACTTTCTTTTTCTTTTAAAGATTTTATTTATTTATTTTTAGAGAGGGAAGGGAGGGAGAAAGAGAGAGAGAGAGAAACATCAATGTACAGTTGCTGGGGGACATGGCCTGCAACCTAGGCATGTGCCCTGACTGGGAATCGAACCTGCGATGCCTGGTTCACAGCCCGTGCTCAATCCACTGAGCTATACCAGCCAGGGCAATAAATAAAATCTTAAGAAAAAACTCTACGGTAAGCAAGACAACCCAGTTTCTAAACTTAGATGGTACCCAGACCAACTTCCTACACTATGCAAAAAATACCACATCAATGATCCTGACATGTTCATTTAACTTAAATACTTTTAGCACAACAGAGCATGTTATGTTTTATTTTATATATTTTAGAACTTGTTTCTTGCAAATCTGAAATTCATTTTTTAAAAGATTCTATTTATTTAGTTTTAGAGAGAGGGTTAAGGAGGGAGAGAGGAAGAGAAAGATCAATGTGTGTTTGCCTCTTGCACACTCCCTACTGGGGATCTAGCTGCCTGTTGTGTTTTAGTTTAGTTTCAATTTCATTTCTTTTTTTTTTCATTCTCGTGAGCATCACATTATATGTGTTATATAATTTGGCAGTTTTAAGCAAAACAAGAGAATTAGGACCTTTGAGAAACACAAATATTTTTGCAACATTTTTACTAATGATATCTCCAAGGACAGAAATACCTTCTTTCATTTGGAAAGATAACATTCTTATTTTGCACCCATGAGCACTGGCAGGTACACACCCATACCTGCACCTACCAATAAACAAATGTTTGAATAAGGACAGAGAAACAGGGACTTAATGAGATACTAAGTTTCACATGTTTGTGAGTAAGGCTTATTATACCTACAAGTCTGATACTTATAAGCCATGCACGTAGCTATGAGATAAAATTAATCTTCTCTGAAAATTGAGTAATTTTCCATCAAAAGTGACAGTACCCAGGGTTATCCAGTTTCTCTATCCCCAATTGGAACCACTAGGGGGCATGTCTGCCCATAAATCTAAAGATCAACAATTGGGAGTTCCGGCCAAGATGGAGGCATAGGCAGTCGCACTGTGCTTCCTCGCGCAACCAAGACTGAAAACAACAAAGATTGAGAAACAATTAACAACCAGAATAGAGGGAAATTAATTGAGCAGAAGTCGGGCTCCAGTACATCCAGACCGGTAAGGAGCGGAGGAGTCGGGAGGCCTGCAAAGTGGGGTCGAGGGTTCCGGGCGGGAAGAGGCGCTGGCTGGCGGGCACGCAGGGTGCAGACGGCAGCGGCAGCGGTCGGACCGGTGGCGGACGCTGGGCGCGGAAGCGCGGAGGTGACTAGCAGACCCAGTGAGGGGCGCAGGGCAGCTGGCTGTCCGCAGCCACACGTTTGCGCACGAACTAAGTGAAAAACGGGCAGCGCTGCCGCGTTTCAAAGCTTAAGAGCCCCGTCTGGGAACTGAGGCCGGGAGACTCTCACAGGAGACTTCTCGGGGAAACCCACAGAGTCCGAGAAAGTACACCAGCCC
>PVIA01017832.1:0-14513 GCA_004024845.1 Tonatia bakeri
AAATCTTCACCCTTGAATGCACCCTTATGGAAGAATTTAGGAAAGGCTTAGAAACAGAAACTGGAAATGCACATGTTTTGCACCCGTACGAGGAATCTAAAATAGTAGGCGAACTCCAGGCAAAGTTGAGAAACGAGCCAATAGACATGTCCCAAAGGGCACGTACATACAATGATGGCACTTATATTTTATTTTGCTGTTTTGTATCTCTTCTGGCAGCATTATATATAAGTTTGACCTCTACATTGTTTTAGGAAACTGCAACAGACAAAGCAAATTGCAAACAACTTTCAAGCACATTTGGCACTTGTAAAAACCTGCCTCTATTATGCTACAAAGCCAGTTCCAAGAAACATCACAGAAAACACGCTTATTCCTCCATTGGCCACTACTCTGGAGACCAGTGACAAGGTAACTGTATAGTCCTGACATTTAGATGTGTTCAAATGCACTTGTAAATACCACTCCCATCCAAAGTCCTTGATACTTCCCTGAAATCAATCACTTTTCCTGCAGACCTAAACTAACATGTTATTCCCGAAGATGGCCACGAGAGGGAAGCAAAGACCGACACTTGCAACACACAGGGCACTATGGGCTGGACCACAAGGTTCTTTGGGGATTTCCATTAAAATGCAATGACAGACACACTTGTTCATTTTCCTCAACAATGTGACTGGACAGCGGTCTCACATTTACTTCCACTGTCCTTTGCTATTGTTCGGCCAACTTCACCATTCCATCTGCCCACAACACTGTTATCTTTTGGGGCACAGAACTCTTCCAGGTGCCTTTTGCAGTCTTCCACGGACTGGAAATTTTTCTCCACTAAGAGAATTTAGGAAAGGCTGCTGAAATTCCTGGCACTCCGAGGATACAACATCTCCTGAGCACTGCAGACAAATCGGGACTGCCCAGTCAGGCTAGAACCGTTTTCCCCTGGTCACCAAAGAGAAACCTGCTCTCTCACCTTTTCCTGATGGACGATAACATGTCTTCTGCTGACAAATTGAGGACACTTTGCCTGGGGCAGTGAGTTCCATTGGTCCAATGGGGAGCAGTACTTTGGAAGTAACTGCCTGGTTTCTGGCGAGGAGCTCCTAGTACAGGACTCCCTGGTGATCCCACCATGTCCACAGCATCGCCTCCTTTGGGTGCAGAGCACACTTTGGAGTGGCTGCCGGTGGTTCCCTCCATGTGCCCACGACCTCTCCCGATCCCCATTGGCGTCAAATATCAATGATTCATCCCCCTGTCCACAGTTCGCCTAGGAAATACTACATTTTCCTTGTATATCAGCAGACAATCTGATGTGGAAATGTGGTCAGGCAGGGATCCCTCCCCTCCCCCCTTAACTTCTGTGAACCCAAACATCAAAGCGATTAATGTGACCATACTGGCGGAAATTATTTTCGATGCTTGATTTGGGTTTTTTGAGTACGTCGCCTGTCTCCCACGTGGCATAATGGGTTCTGTCCTGAACGTCTGGACTGGCTGGCTATTGACTGTGACTTGTCCATCCAATTGGTGGGGAGCCCTCACATAAGAACTCTCCAATGAGAAACTTCACAAACCACTCTGACACGTTCAATCCATCACACCACCTCCTCCTATGTGCCACAAATCTGGCATTCCATTGAACTGGCATTTGAACCCTCTTGATATGCCACAGTGTCATGTACTGAAAATATTACTTCTATTCATCCATCTTCGATATGAAAATGGCCACACACTCATTAGTTCTGATAAGTTTTTCTTAAACACATGCTGATATGACAGTTTATCCAAAGGGTTTCAAATATAGTTAAAGACAAGTACGTGAACCAGAGTCACATGATGGCAGAGTGAAGGGAGGGGTGGTGAGGACGAAACTGAGTGGCCAACCCGGTATAAAGCAGGCTTTAAGCAGCACCGAAGCACTGAAATCATATGCAGTGAGTGTTTTGCTCTCATCTCACTTAAGCTGGAATTCACTAACAGTGGGTGACTGGAAAGTTCTGTTGTTTGGTATTTATGAAACAGACACCTAAATAATCCCCACAATGAACCACCATTTGAGATACAAAATAACTTTAACTGAAATATGCTTGCCCTGGCTGGTGTAGCTCAGTGGATTGAGCGTGGGCTGCGAACCAGGCATCGCAGGTTCGATTCCCAGTCAGGGCACTTGCCTAGGTTGCAGGCCATGTCCCCCAGCAACCACACATTGATGTTTCTATCTCTCTCTCTTTCTTCCTCCCTTCCCTCTCTAAAAATAAATAAATAAAATAAAAAAATATGCTTAACATACTACATACCGAAACTTGAGAAGAAATTTTCACGCAGAAATATACATCTTAGAAACAGAACCTGGAAATGTACCAGTTTTTGCCCCCACATGAGGAAACTAAAATAGTCAAGGACATCCAGACAAAAAAGAGAAAAAGAGTCCCGACACATGCCCCAAGGCCACTTACACAAAACAGTGACGCTTTTATTTTATTTATGTATTTTATTTTGTATTTTACACCATGGTAGAGAAAATTGAATAAACTTTACTTTTCTCATTGTTTAAGGAAGCTGCAACAGACAACGCAAGTTACAAATGATTTTCAAGCACGCCTGCAACTCGTCAAAGCCTGACTTTATTACGCTACAAAGCCAGTTCCAGGAAATGTCACATGAAACGCACTCATCGCTCTTTTGCCCTTAACCTGAAAACCAGTAACAAGGTAACTGGACAGTGCTGATTTTTAGACGTTTTCTAATGCACTTGTAAATATCACTGCCATGCAAAGTCACTGATACTCCACAGAGATTAATCGCATTTCCTGCTGACATGGACTGACGTGTCATTCCCAAAAGTGAACACGAGATGTCAGCAGAGACCGACAGTTGGAACACACTGTTACTACTGGCTTCACAAAAAGGTTCCTTTGCTTTTCACCAGTACAATGAACCTAAAATAGTAAACTTAATCTAGGCAAAGCTGAGGAAAAGAGCCCATAAACATGTCCCTCTTTATGTAGGGACACGTACATAAAATGAGAGTGCCTGTGTTTTACTTTACTTTCTTTTAACTCTTGGTGGAGAATTTTAAATGAATTTTACCTCCGGGTTGTTTAAGAAAGCTGCAACAAAACAAATCACAATTTTGGCACACCTGGAAATTGTAGAAACCCAAGTCCATCACACTACAGAGCCAGATCCAAGAAATGTCACATAAAACATGCTAATTGCTCTCCTGGCTGTTAATCTGGAAACCAGTGACAAAGTAACGGGACAGCCCTGACATCTAGATGTCTTCAAATGCACTTGTAAAAACCCCTGCCATCAAAAGTCGTCGATATTGCACTAGAATCAACCATTTTTACTGCTGCCCTGTACTGAGGCATCATTCCCCAAAATGGCCACCAGATGGCAGAAGAGACAGACCAACACTTGGAACACATCCACCTCTTGGCTTGGCAGAAACGTTAGTTCACTTTTTACCATCAGGTACCATGACAGACACACTTCTCATTTTCCCCCAACAACGTGACTGAATGATGACTGGACAACGTACTCACCACTTTGTTCCACTGCCCTCTGCCATTTTTCAGGCAACTTTGCCATTCCATCTTCTCACAACATTGTTCTCTTTCAGAACAGAGAACTCTTCCAGGTGCCTCTGCAGTCTTCCAGGGAATGGAAATTTCTCTCCATTTAGAGAAATTTGGAAAGACTGAACTAAATGGTCCTGCACCTTCTGCGTCTTCTGACAAATTCTGAATGCTCACCCACAGGCGGCTCTCAGTTGCTGTGATGGGAGTAACCCGCTGGGTTTCTGCAAGGTGCTCCTACTGCAGAACACCCTCGGGAATCCACCACATACACAGAATCACCTCCTTTGGATGGAGACGGCCCTTTGGAAGGGCTGCTGCTGGTGGCTCCTTTCTTTCCCTGAACTGTCCCATTGCACATTATTCTAACATGTCAACGGTTCATCTCCCCTCAACATTTGTTTGGAAAGTGGAATGTTTTCCTTAGATTTCAGTGGAGAACTGCTTGTAAAAATGCAGTCAAAGGGGGACCCCAGCACTCCACTTAACTGCTGTGGAACCCAACATCAAAGCGATTAACATCACTGTGCTGGTGCAAATAATTCTTGATGCTTGATTTTGAGCCTCTGAGTATGTAGGTTATCTCCTGCATGCCATAACATAGTCTGTCCTCGGTGAACATCTCTCCTCCATGGCTCTCAGCTGCACCTGGTCTACTGACTCATGTGTCAACTGCGCTCAAGAAATCTCTGGCGTGAAATTTCACAACCACTTCTGACATGTTCCATCACTCACAGCAACATCTCCATACACACCACAAACCTTTTGTTGCCCTGCAGTTGTGCTTCCACCTTTCTTGAAATGACAAAGCCAAAGGGGTCGAAAATGTTGCTTCTGTTCATGGGTCTTCAGTGGGAAAAGGCACACACATACATTCACCACTTGTGGTGAGATTTTTTTATCTTCCAAAAATTGTAAGACACAACGAGTAAGGTAAGAGGGCCAACAATCTCTTCCTAGGAGTCTTACTGTCTAAAGCTGACGCGACTGTGCTAAATCTCCCTTCCTAAACCCAGTTTTGGAAACTAAACCTCTCAGAAAAAAAATGAGACATCAATTCTAAGTAATTTCCCCGTCTTCCCTTTCCTAACAGCAAGTTTAAAATTAACATGCCAAGTGCAAAATTTTGGCCCTCTTCATTACCATCGCTGAACTGTACATAAAAGTTTTATATTGACGAGCTAAATTGGTACATTGTTCCATACTTCATTGACATAATCATTCAGTTTTGAGAAAAAGTTACTCCAGTGAAATTGTTAAATCTTCCTTAAGTAAATGGTTACGAACATGTACTCCCCAAATTCACCTATTAAATATCTGACTGCTTGTGGTGCAGAAACAATCCTTCCTCTAACCTCAAGAATCTTTGGGCCGATCTAATGATTCAACATAACACAGATTACCAAATGAAACCACCAAATTTGAGACGTGCATAAGCATGGGAACCTCACTCACACGTCAGAGTCAGGAACCCCACGCGCAGAAGAGCATCAGGGATAGAATGGAAATGTGGACACACAAAATGTACTGGGGCTGTGACGGTGTGAGGTGCCATGGGGCTTCAATGTGACCTTGCAAAATGAGAGGAGCAGATGCTATGAAAAAGGTGCTATTCCCAGGATGCCCACAAGGTGGCGACAAAAAGAGCATTTCCTGCTGGCCTCAACTCAGATGCTATTCCAAAGATGCACACTAGAGGGCGGTGTGCAGCAGAGTGTGAAAAAGGGTCCCACCCCCAGAGAGCAGGGGTCCTGCCAAGTCAGCCCTGGGTCCTCTGACTGCTGGGACAAGTACTATTACCTAAGAGAGCTCTGGGTATTATAAGCAAAGGGAGGGGCCCCACCTGAGACCTGGGGGTCTAAGGGTCCTGTGACCTCAGGCCTTGGCCACTTGAGTGTGGAGAGGACCACAGGAGAGATGGCAGTGTCCTGTTACTGCACGCCTGTGTCCTGTGAGGGCTGAGAAAGGTCCCTCCCTTTGAAATATCAGTGTCCTGCCCCTTCTCCTTTGTGCCTAGTGACCATGGGGAGGGGTCTACTTGAGAGAGCAGGGGGTCCTGTCACTTCAGCTCTGGGTCCTGGGAGCCTAAAGACAGCCCCCCTATGAGAGTGTGGGGCTCTGCAACACCAGGCCTGTGATCTCGAAGTTCCCAGAGGCTGTGGGTCCATGACTGCAGGGAACATCCCTGCCTATGAGTGTCACGGGTCCAGTCCCATCACCTGCGCGCTGTGGGTGCGAGAACTGGGGCTTCACAGAGAAAGCTGTGGGTCCTGTCACTTCAGCCCTGGATCCTGGAGTGCAGGAAGAAGCCCGCCAGGGGGAGGAAGCTGTGGTTTCCCATCAGCACTGGCTGTTGTAGCAGGAGGAGAGGCCCCACCCAAGAGGACACCTGGTCTTCTAACATCAGCCAGGGTCCCAGAGAGTGTGAGGGGGTTCAACATGGGATAGTCTGGGGTGCAGTCTCATCCCCTCAGGGTCTTGCGAATGTGGGGTGGGACCCTCACTGAGAAAGTAGGGGGTCCTGCAATCTGAACGGTGGGTCCTGGGAGTGTGGGAACGGGCCTCTCCCTGTGAGGAGTGGGGTCTTGTCACAGTGAAAAGGGACCTAACTTGGGAAAGACAGGCGTCCTGCCTGACAGCCAAGTCCTGTGGACGTGGGAAGGGCTCCCATCTGACAGAGTAGGGAGCCCGTCACACTGGCTCTGTCCCTGGTGCGTCTGGAAAACTGTCCCACCAGGGAGAAGAGTGGTTCCCATCCCCTCGGCTCTGGGGTCCCTGAATGTGGGGAAGGGTCCCTCCCGGAGAGCGCAGAGGGTCCTGTCACATAGGCTGTGGGTGCTGTGATGCTGGGATCGGGTCACACTGGACACAGCAGAGGGCAGATGATACAGCCAAGGCTGTGGTCCCAATTATTCAGCAATGCAAGTCACAGACCAACCCCAAGCCTGAGGACTTCCGGATGCAGTAACTCCCAGCAAGAAAAGTCCCAACCTCAGCAACGGGGTTTGCTCGGACACCTTCTGCCTGATTCCTCCAGTCCATCTGCCACCCGCCGAATTTTGTTACAATAGTTCACTTTCACCTTTAGGGAGAACTGCTCACAGTGGCTACAGCAAAGAAGACCCTCTCCGTCAACCACTTCCTTTATGGGACCAGAACTGTCCCCAGATTCTATCTCGGCCCTTCCCCTGGCGGAACACAGTGAGAACCAGACGTCCACTGGGGCGGCGTCCGCTCGGACAGGGACATTTGTCTCACCAGGGCCATTTCTGACATGCAAACGCTGACTCTCCCTGCTGGCGCCTAAACAAGCCGAATGTCTGGGGAGAAAGACGAGCGTGTAACAACCCTGCTGCCGGAGGCCACCCGTGTGCGCAGGTGGGGTCCAGCGACCCTCTCCCTGTTCCGCGGAAAACCGGAGAAGACCTTTACCCCTTCACCACACTCCCCGGACGCCGATTTTCCCGGGTTTTCGTCTTTCATAACCAGGGAAGAGAGAGGTGACCTAGGCGGCCTTGGAAAGCGCATCCACGTGAACCCTCAGCCGGCTCCAGCTCCGCGAACCCCCGGACCCGCGGTGCGCCCTGCCCGCCCGTGGGAGGCCCCAGGCCGGGCGCGCGGCGTTGTGCGCGGTGAGGCCGCTCCACTCTGCGCTCCCTTCCTGCCCTCGGGGGAGAGGACCGCCCAAACCTGTACCAGCGCGCGGCCCACTGTCCGGTTTCCCGCCCCATCGCCCTTAACCCAAACCCTCCCGCAGTCTCTCGGGGTCTCTGGCACCTCCGCCCACCCGCAGGGCCCCGGCCCCAAACCTCCCTTCTCTCGGTTCCACACGAAATCTACGCGGCCCCTTCCCCGTCCGCCCGCAGTGTAACCGGTTCAAACCTCCCCCAGCCGGCTTCAGTCCAGCCCTCTTAGTACCCGCCGCCTCCCAGCAGGGTCCAGTCCTCCTTCCAGACTCTCCCCACCCTTCCCTTCTCACCCGGGCTTCACCCCCCGAACCGCAACCCGCGACCCACCGGGACTGCAGCCCCGCCAGCACCTCCGCTACCCTAACACCCCTCCCCGACCCCTGCCCCACCGGGCAGCGTTCTGGTCACTTCTCCTCGCAAAGTTCTCGAAGCTCGGGGACCGCATCACCCGCGACCCCCTCCGCTCTCCTCCTGAGACCTTCACCCCCGCAGGATCCCGCTGATGGCCCTCCGCCCACGCGGGCTCCTCCGCCGGCGCGTCCCGGTCCTGTGACCGCTGGGAGAGAAGAGAGGGGTCCGGAAGGCAAAGCGGGGACAGGCTGGGTCTGAGAAGGGCTCTGGGACCGGCGGGACCATCGGCACCCTCAGGACCGCAGGGAGGCCGAGGCCGACTCCAGCACCAGGCAGGTGCAGCCCCGCCCGGATGCGGAGGACAGGACCGGAGGGCGGTCTCGGCCCGGGGAGGGAGCGCGTTCACCGGTAAGTGCCTGTGAAGAAGCATTTGCTGGTGCCAGGCCCCGGGACGGGCACACTGGTGAGAGGGACAGGCGTGCCTTCGTGGAGCTCCCTGTCCCGTCGTGTGTCCGAGCCGCGGTGGAAGCGTCCAGGCTGAGCGGGCGCCTGCCCAAGCGCAGCAGGCAGAAGGGTCCGCACACCTGGGAAGACTGAGTCACGGTGGTGAAGCGCTGCTGGCGTGCGAGGATGACCGCTTTCTTGCCATTGCTCACGCGTCACTCCTTAATAACTGTTCTGTCAGGTCACTAAAAGAAAATACTCTTGCTTTGTACATCCCAAAATTCACCCTCTAAAATCTCCCTTATGGAAAATGCGCACATTTGCCATATCGTGAGTTCCTCAGATAACCTACAGGGGGCGCCATTGCACCTACAAAACACTTCTTTCTACAAGAGCAGGGGTCCAAACTCTGACCTCACTTAAACATAAGTGTCTTGTTCCTCTGTTATTTCATCATTAATGAACTTACCACCCACAAAATTTTTTCTAACTCCTCACATTACTTCATTTCTTCATATTTTCTTTCAAGCGTTGTCTATTTTCACGTGTTTTTACGTAACTGAAGTAATACAATTTTATTATTGTACGATAGCTTATTTACCTTGATGAATCATGAAAAGCAATGTAATGATTACAAATAATAGAATTTATTACAGCGAGGGGGGGAATAACACAGAGAAATAAATACCTTTATATAAACACTAAGTTAAAGATAGAATCGAAAAGAACCAATAGCAACAAAACAGATACAGTGCCTAACATTAGCCTTAGCAAGAATGTGCATGATCTGCGTGAACAAAATGTTAAAATGATGCCCAATGGAAGGCACTTGAACAAATGGAAAGTAACATCGTATTCTTTGATAAAGAACATGAGGGTGTCAATTTCCCAAAGTTGCTTATAAATTTATTATTACATTATATTATATTTTATTATACAGTTTAAAATATCAACATTCAGAAAATAAAACAAACTCATTTTCAGTACACTTGTTAAAATGAGGAATGAAAAGAGAATTCTGGAAGAGCAAATTAATGAATACAACCTAGCCCAACCAAATATAACTATGTTGTGTTATATGTATTATCAATCTACATTAAACTAAAGAAGGGGATAATGGCCTTTGAATAGACCAATCAACGGGACAGAATACAAAGTCCAATAGTAAATGCAAAGTCAGATGGAAATATTCTATGACAAAGATCTCTCCTTAGATCTGTGGGAAAATATTTGTAATATCAGAAAAGGTATTGGAACCACTGAATAGGGAAAATATTGCCCCCCCCCACATTACATCCTCTGCCAAAATCAATTCTTTGATTGATTTTAATAGCCACTCATAACTAATGTAAAACACTGAGAGCTATCTGAAATATGCAAAAAGATCGAAGGTGAAAAAATGGGGAAAATGTAGGGAACTGTTTCACATGGCATGGAAATGTAGCTCAGCACTCATGTGGAAAACCAGTGGGGAGTGAATCAACACACAGGACCACGCCCAGGGAGAGGTTTTCCTGTGGGAAGTCAGGCCTGCATTGTACCCAGACTGCTATGAGACTTTCTTTTGCTAAAACTCCCTCACCCTGAATTGAGGCAGCAAGTGCTTACTGCAACTTGCTAAAATCTGAGATGAACCTCCCAAGTGTGGAGTGTGACCCATTCGACCACTTTTCCCCTTGGTCTGCAACATCCTCTCTTTGAGGTTATTAGCAGCGTTCTTTCTTTTGTTATGTGTAAAAGGCAATCCCCTGCAGTGAACCTGTGCATAGTAAACGATAAGTACCCTCCATGTAATGTACCCAGAAAAACAATAAAAGCCTGTCCATGCAGGGGCCGGGACCCTCTCACCCCCTCTCTCTCTGTCAGAGAGTGGCCATGCTGTCCTTTTTTCTCCACAGGACTTGTGTTGTCCGTGTGTATTTGTTCACTAGCAGCCACAACACACACGGATCCTGACGGCCAGGATCCACACCAGGAAAATATACTCTATGAACATTAATCAAATGAAAATTATATAACATATAGGAGACTTGAAGGCAAAAACGCACAACTACACATAAACAGGAGTACTTCATATCAGAAAGTTCAATTTACCCGTTAGTTCCAAATTTTTATTCACTTAATAACACCAACTCAAAATTATACACAACAGAGCTACTTGGAAAAGTACACAAAACAATAATCATAATAGGTGATTTAACAAACCTGCATCATTCGGGTTCTGTTTCAGAACCAATAAAGCCCACAAAAATAGTAAAAATATTTTTAAAGGAACATGAGAAGCAAATTGCATTCAATGTGCATAAGTACCTCCCTACTCCCCAAAAGTGCAAATTACAGGTGCTTTCCAAGCACCTTGGAAACTGTTTTATACACTGACCATATAGTGATATAAAGCAAGTTCCAACAAATTGCAAAGGACTAAAGTGTGTGTGTGTGTGTGTATTTTTTGCTCTCACTGCCATTAATCTCGAAATCAGTGACAGCACATAACTAGAAAATACTTATATTTACAAATTATGGGATACACTCCTAAATAACCACGCCAAAATAAATCACAATTGGAATTAGAAAATAATTTGCATGGAATGATAGTAAAAATACTGCATATCGAGGCCAGATCACTCAGGTTCCAAAGATGATCACAACTTCAATGTCAATGGCTTCCGCCCTGCTGGGTGTACTTCAGTGGGTTGAGCACAAGCTGGGAACCAAAAGGGTCGCCAGTTGGTTTTCAGTCAGGGCACATGCCTGGGTTGCAGGCCAGGTCCCCAGTGGAGTCCACATGAGAGGCAACCACACATTGATGTTTCTTTCCCTCTCTTCCTCCCTCCCTTCCCCTCTCTCTAAAAATGAATAAATAAAATTTTGAAAATAAGATCAGTGGTTTTCAACATAAGGTTGACTTTGCCCCCAAGGGGACATTTGGCACATTGTACGGAGACCTTTCAGGTTGTCCTTAGGGGGGTTAAGGTGGAAGTTTCTGTCATGTACTGAAGAGATAACGATTGCTAATAAGCACCTACAGCGGGGAGAAAAATCCCCCAGTCTCATAGCAATGAGAAACCCTACTCTGTATGGAGGAGGATGATGAGTCAATGAGAAAACAAACAGCATGTGACTTTGCACCCTAGATCTGAAATCATGCATCTCTCTGGACAGGCAGCCTGGAAGCTGAGAGCTAAAGAACAACAACAACAAATAAATAAAAATGCCAGCCATCTTTCAAACACTGAAGAGGAATGTCCTTAGCTAGAAGACACCTGCAAAAGCTCAGAAGCCAAGGAAGATATGACACCTTAAGAGACTGAACCACACTCTGATGAACCAGAGCGCTGAGGGTCACTGTCTCCTTGCATTGCCCATAAATCACCCTTCAATACTTGTTCCTTAAAATTACTTAGAATTGATCATCTTACTCGTTTACGTTCCAGAATTAACCATGTAACATTCTCTGCTTTCAAAATGTGGACCTTTGCCACGTTGTGAGTTCCTCAGGTCACCTACAAGGGGCAGAATTTTCCTTACGACATACTTCTGATGTCTGAAACACCGCTGCTCCAGGTCCTGAACTCATGTACAATGCTAAGAATCTTGTTACTTTTTAATTTCATTATTAATGAACTTATAACTAACACATTTTAACTCTTCTTGTCTTCATGCTTTATTCCGAGCTTTAAGCACTTTTTCATGCTTTATTCAGCTAAACTAACGTAATTTTATTATTGCATGATATCTTATTTACCTTGACAACTCATAAATACCAACTTAAGGTTATTATAAATAAGACAACTTAGTAAATTGTGTGGTAAACAACATGCAGAAATAAATATCTTTTCTATACAGATTAATTAAAAAACATATTGGAAGAAAAGAACCCATGGTGCACTCCCAAATCCGGTGTCTGGTCTAGATGATGTGCTCATCAAAAGTGGTCCTAAGGAACCGATCACTGGCATTGGGACCTGAGACTTCTACCTCAAAACAGTCTTTAAAACACATCAACAGTCACCGATATTCCACTAAAATCAACGATGTTTTCTGCTGCCCTGTACTAAAATGTTATTCCCCAACATTCCCAGGAGATGGCAGCAGAGTTGCACATTTGGGACACGTATTAGTGGCTTGGCCAAAGGGCCTGTTGGATTTTGACGTATAAAATGATAGTTTTCTTTTTTTTTAACCTCTTGGGTAAAAATTTATTTTAAATAGATTTTATTTTCTTCATTGTTTAAGGAAGCTGCAACAAACAAAGCAAATGAGCATTGATTTTCAAGCACCCTTGGAACTTCTAAAAACCTGACTCTATTACACTATATGGCAAGCTCCAACAAATGGCACATACAATGCGTTTATCGCTTCATTTGCCCTAATCTGAAAAACAGTCCCAAGGTAACTGGACAGTCCGTATCTTGAGACATTGAAAAATACACTTCTAAATACCATTGCCATCAGCAGTCATTGACATTCCACCAGAATCAACTATAAGCGGAAAAGACACCAGCGTTCGGGCTGCCCATCACTACCAAATCCAATAAGCAATGACAGCGATTGAATCTTTTATGGGCGCTTTATTCAGATGGCCGGCGATCTGAGAAGATGGAGGGTTCATACCCTAACAAACCATCTTCCCTTGTGTTTCCTGGCCAGATGTTTTATAAGGGGGATGAGGGAGGACAAACAAGGTGCAGTGAGAGCTTTGAGATTCGGAAGTTGCAACATTCGGGCCCTCAGGGGGGAGGGCGGGGGTGTGTGTCACACAAAAGGCCCAGATGCCTCCAACTTGTCCCCAGGCGGTAATCTGTAGCCGGTGCCCCAGGAGGTCAGCTGTTTTTCCCAGGAGCCAGAATGGGCCTTATCTGTAGTTTCTGAAACAAAAGCTTATCATACACATTACTTGCTACACTTACAACTTTTTACCTTAAGCTAAAATTTTCCAAGTCTTCAGTCCCCTACCACAACCACTTTTCTTGTTCAGCAGCACTAAGGTGTTATTCCCAAAATGAACAAGAGATGGCAGGACAGAGCCACACTTAGAGCATTTTTATTTTTCATTGACCATCTTGTACTAAGATTGTACTAAGGATCAAGGTTCAAAAAATATATACCAAAGGTAGATTGAAATTATATAAAGTATGTTTCTTGCTCTCACTGCAGCTAATCTAGCAATCAGTAATAAAAGATAACTAGAATGTCCTTATATTTAAAAAATATAAAATACCCTTCTAAATAACCAGCAAATTAAAGTATAATTGCAGTTAAAAATAATTTGAAATGAATGATAATAAAAATAGTACATATAAAACACTCTGGGCAAAAACGTATTGATAAATCCACATATTAGGGACAAAGGCGGATAATTAACAAATTTTGCATCATATTACAAACCCGGAATAATAAATCCAGAGAAAGGAGAAGAATGGAAATATGCAAGTAGTGATGTCTGGAAGGGTATATACTTTTTTTCATTAAATGATTTGTTATTGTTATTGTATTGCAGTGTCCCAAGTTTTCCCTTTTGCCCTCCTCCACCCATCCAGGCCCACACACCACCACCTTGTTTAGAAGCATATATACTTAATATAACAGCATCTATTCCCTGTTTGGATAGCATTTTCAATTTTCTATATGATTTAAGCAAGCAGCAACAACAACAACTACAAAGGCCATCTCAGCTTGGGCTTAAAAAATACTACAGGAAAACACGGCATAACTTAAAAATAATAACAATAATCTAGTCTGTTGTGGTGACAACACCAGAGGCCGTCTATTTGCTTGCCCAGCCTAATCTCATCCACAGAGGGGCTCCTTCTCCAGTTTTCACTTCTTCATGTGCAAATGCAGCCGAGCAAAGAGGAAATGAAGGTCTAGGTGAGAAGTCACGTAGATGAGCAGAGAAGCCCTAAGCAGCACACCAGAGGGAGTTTGCCCCAGGGCTGCCTCACCTCCGGGCCTCCTCACAGGCCTCATGCTGTGTAACTAAGAAGCAGCACAAATGACTGATACACGGTGTGCTGCTTCATAATTCCCCTGTAACAACACTGAGCTTTTTCACAACCCTTCTGTACTCACGGCCATTCTGCATCAAAACTGAGGTATTTGCACTAAGTTTCCTTCTTCACCACACCCCACCTTGGGACTCCTCTTGGCATTGACTTGGAACCAACAAGTATGAATTTATAGAAATGCACATGGACTCCACACACAAACCCAGAGACCCCAAAGCCACACCCAAAGAGACCCCAGATCTGAAACCCATAGTCAAGTAGATTCAAACCCAAGCCACAGACTTCAGAGACAGGACCCATATCTGTAACCAAGACCCCACAGCCAGACTCCAGAGTTGGAGCTGGACAAGGAACTCTAGTTGCCATATGCCAGGCACAAAAGCTGAACCACACTAGTCAGGGCTTAAAATATTCTTCATAGGATTTCTATAAGTGACCTT
>PVIA01017833.1:0-14505 GCA_004024845.1 Tonatia bakeri
AAGAAAGACATTTCTTATTAAAGAAAACAAAGAATTCCCCAAGAACTGAGTAGAAAGGGGTTCTTAGAAGAGTTCCCAGGTATACAGAATGACTACAAAAGGGGCCAAGCCCATTTCCTAGAATTCACCATAGTAACTGCTTCTGTTACTTAGCTATAGTTGGCTCTCAAGTGTGTATTTTTCTCCTTTTAAAACTTAAGTGAATAAAAACCCCATTTATTTTATTCCACTTAGCATATCTGCGATCAGTGGACATTAAAAGCAAACACTACTGAATTCAGAGAAAGAACACATTTTAAATAATTGCAAAAATAATGAAAAGACATACAAATCGTCAGGTATCTGAAGTAATTGTTTTTTATTGTTTCTAGAACAAAACAAACAAAAAGCCTGGTTCAACTTTGCAGGTACCTTGCTTGGCTTCCCTCTTTCTCAACTGCTTTTCTTCCTACCATTTGTAAGGGGCCAACTGAGTATTTTCCAACAAGTCTAAAAGGTTATTTTCAAATTCCATTCAGGGCTTCCTACTCAACCACAGTTTTAGTCTGCAAGACCTACCTTATCTGCAGCCTATTTTCTGAGCTACCCTCAGGGGAGACCTCTCTGCTGTTTCCTAAGGCAAGTAAGCTTATCCGTAGGGAGCTCAAAGTTTACTGCCTGGTCTGCTCCCTCCCAACAAAACAAATGAAATTTTTAAAAAACACCCAACTTTGAAAGGCAGTATGCCTAATAGTTTAGAACATGAGCTTTGGAATCAAAAGCTTCTGGAGTCGTCACCTTAGGCTCCAGTCCTGGCATTTTCACTTACTAGCAATGTGACTTTGGGTAAATTATTTGTCTGAACATCAATCTTCTCATTTGTAAAATGTGGATAATAATACATACCCAGCAGGGTTATCCATAAAGTTTAAATGAAATAAAATAAGGGATCCTGACTCACAGTAAAGAGTAACTATTTAATAAAGTAAGCTATTAACAGTACTATAGTCACCATTACCTGGATATAATAATAGCACAAAGTGGCAGTAGTCTTTCATGATCAGTGACTTCTGGATTTCTATTTCTAATCTAACCGTTTACTCAAGTTTTATTCATTTCCAGCTGCTGGCAGAACTCATACATAAATATCCCAAAATACCTTAAATGAAATATATCTAAACATAACCTCTCATTCCTCCCCTCTTTCTTATACACAAAAGCAGCTTTCTATTCCCATTTTTTAATGCTATTACCTCTACCTGGATTACTCTCATTTCTGCCTCAAAGACCCTTCAAATGTTATCTATGAAGCCTTTCTTAATCAACCTACCTGGCACAATGTCTCCTTTATTTATTTAAAAACATTTTTTATTGTTGTTCAATTATAGTTGTCCCCATTTCCCCCCCATTACTCTCCCCTGCTCTGCCCTCCCACGTTCATTTTTATAAAATCTATAGGGTCTAGTATCTGCTAGTCTGATTTCCAAAAAGTTAAAAACATGACTTTCTTATAAATAAATATAAAATGAATGTGTCAAAGATTTTATTCAACTCCCTAATTAATGAGGAAACCAGTGATTCAAAGGATAATTTGAGAAAGTAGTCAAATGAATGCAGAAATAAATTTGCTAGTAAATGGAAAATTGGTTAATATCAGGCAATGAATTGTAACATTTTAAGTTTTTTCTACTAGAAGGAAATCAGTTGCCTTTCTACACAATGAAATTCAGTTCTTTTCCATTGCTATAGCCTGGAATCATCTGCATGGTCCTCAGACAAGGATCATCTGCACTGCTCTTAGTTTTCTACAAATTAACTCTACGGAGTTTTAGAATAAATTAAAAGATAAATTTTAAAGAGCATATAAGCATGAATTATATACAAATATAAAATGTCCGTTTATTCAACTAATTAATGCAGCAACTAATAAAATTTTATAACCAGATCAAAAGAAAAAATCAAATTACCACACGTGTAATCAGATAAGGAACGCTGAGATGAATTATAAATTGATCAAAAACAGGTACAACAATCAATGACACACCTCCACACAATTACATTTCTATGGACAAGAATAATTGTATTATTCATAGTTTTCTACAACCTAGAGTTATAAAATAGCTCAGACAATGAAAAGCAGAGTCCTCACAGAACCGGGTAACCGGGAAAGACAGGAAAGATGTGCTAGTCAGTGTCAGTGCCCCCCACCCCCCCCACCCCCGCTGGTCTGGGTGGTGAAAGGTGCACGGCCCTTTAGCATCAGCTAAGCCCCGAAGGGTCTGCTGCAAAGTGCCTGACAGCACACTGAAAGCATGCTGTTATCCCTTTTGCCTATTTCCAAGTTTGGGGTAATTTTTCTTGACATTCAGAACCTTACACATAGAAACTTGCTCCATAAATGTTTGTGAGGGTTGATAATACTTGGTAAATTCTGTAGTCCACATTTAGCTGTACCAACTCTGAGATGTCTCTGGAGACTAAGATAGGAGTGTGATGTCTGTAACATGAATATAGTATTTATAGAAATAGAGCTTTTTATAAACTTCTGTTCCCTTGCATTCTGTTAGCCCTGACATGCCTGAAAATGAAGCCACCTTCGCAATAACTGCTGGAGGAATTGGGGATGCCAAGGAGTAGGTGGTGAAGTGATGCAAATTGCGCCTTAGTGCTTGTTAGGAGATGAAGAAATAGAAAAGCAGTCTCACATACCAGATCTTGAAGTAAGAGTTTGTTTCACATGTTATTAAAGTCAGCAAGGGATTTAAATCTATATTTATCTTAAAAGTCTCTGATGTATGACTTTGCACTGTGTGTGGATTCAGGAATATACATGTGTATGAGTGAATAAACCTATTGAAAACTACTTGGGAAAGCGATACCTGGTTCTCTCACTGCAGCTTTTTTTTTAAATTGTATGATTTCATTTATGTGAAACTTCCAGAATAGGCAAATCCGTAAACAGAAAGTAGGCTAGGCAGTGCCAGGGCTGGGGGAGAGACTGCTAATGAGCACAGGGTCTCCTTGTGGGTGTGAGAAATGCTCTGAAACTACATAGGGGTGATGACTGCACCATACCGTCAATGTACCAAGTTCCCTGGACTGTACGCTTGCAAATGGCCAAAATGGTGAATTTTGTTGTGTGAATTGTATCTCAAAAATGTTTTCTTAAAAATAAAGCACAGTGCTCTACCTCTAACATGTGCATTTCTTTATCATAAAAGAAAAAGCAGTGAAGACAGCAGCAAATGACAGCATCAAGGGCAGGGATGGTCAGCCACGTCACGAGATCAGGGAGACCATGCACCTGGAGTCCTGGAGACTCGGGCAGTGGGGAGTCGGGGGGGCCCCGGGGAAGTGGGCCCGCTCCACCTCTGCATTCACCGGATCGTGTACTTGTCCCACTTCTTCTCGGGGTCATAGGGTTCCCAGCGGCTGGCGGGGAAGATGTGCTTGTTCTTCTCGTACCAGCTCCTTAGCACCACCTTGCCGGCATGCGACTCGTCCTTCTCCACCGTGGCGTCACTGAGCAGCCGCACGTCATCGTGAACGTCGAAATTGAAGAGGGGCCCGCTCTTGCCGCGGGCCTTGGTGACGATGAAGTCGTAGAAGCTGTGGTGGTGGGGTATGATCAGGTCCTCCTTGATGTACATGAGCTGCTCCACCCCGGCGGACCTGAGCTCGCTGAAGTCTCTGCGCAGGATCTCCAGCGCCTTCTGCAGGAACTGCTGCATGGTGTTGCCTTTTTTCATCTTGACTGTCCGCCGGTGCCCGGAGCCATCCCAATAACTGAAGGTGATTTCAATCTCCTCGCTCTTGATCTTCTCCTGCTTGGCCTCCCACTCCTGCCGCAGCTCCTCCCGCAGCCGATTCTCCTCCTCCTCGCGGTCGCGGTCAGGCAGAAAGCTGGTGTCCACATCCGGGTTCTTCCCCAGTTTCCTCTTCTTCGTGAGGCCCTCTTCCCTTTCCAACTCCTCCTCGAGCACGGCCGCCTCCTCCTGCTCCTCGGCCTCCTCCTCCTCCGCGTCCACGGCGAAGGACAGGCAGGAGATCTTCCGCTTGGCCTCCTTCTTGCGCTCCTTCTCCCGCAGCTTCTCCAGCTGCAGCTGCAGCTCCTTCGACTGCTCCTTCTTGGCCAGCTGCTTCTCCCGCTCCTTCACCAGGGCCTCCTGCTTGGCCTTCATGTCATTCAGGGTCACAAGTCCCACAGTGCTGGACTTGAGCTCCGCCTCCACGGCATCGTAGTGCGCGGAGAACTTCTTGTCGATGTTGGACTTCACGATGTTCTCCTCGGCGATGCGCTGCTTCATCTGCTCCATCTGCTCGCGCTGCTTCTCCCGCTTCTTCATCAGGTGCATGGCGCGGCCCGCCTCGCTCGCGGCGCCCTTGTACTGAGCCATGGCGGCAGCGGCGGCGGGAGCGGCGGCGGGAGCGGGAGCGGCAGCAAGAGCAGGAACCACGGCCTGGGATAGTCAACCGCTTCGGCGACCACGGCGTCTGTGCCGTCGGCCGGCGCCGGCGCGGTGACGTGAACAACGGAGGGGACGCGCAGGCGCAGCGCGGTGCTACGCAGCGCCCCGCCCCCTCTTGCGTTGGCTTTTTAAAGTGAACCACCAAGGGAAAGGGAAGTCCCAGAGTTCAGAAATGTCCCGCTCCCCTCCGGGTTTCTCCTCGAGCAGTTACTTACGGAGGATACATTTCCGAAGGCGGGAGACCTTTGAGGAAGGGAAGTTTACGTGACACACACAAAAAGGCCTTTTTTTAAACCTACAGGGTCAGACTGTACCTTCACCTTTATAGCAACAGAAAACAAATTAAGCTAAATTTTAAATCATTTGACTTTTTGACAAGTTGAAGTTACTTTTTAAAAATGTACTTTTGATATATATGTATTTTATTGGAAAGAAAGAGGAAGGAAATAAGTAGCTTTACAATTTGGAGTGTAAAGGTAGCACGACTTTAAAGTTTTGCGTGGAGAATTAACAATCTTTTTAAATATTAAATGTAAAGTTCCAGATACTTATCTAGAAATGTGTAAAAGAATATCTTTTTTCTAATTGTTAAAAATAAAATCTGGTTTTTAAAATGTATGTGGTAGAAAATAATATTTTAAAATTAAAGTAATATTTACAATGATAATCTTTATAAACTTCAAAAAGATCCAATCTTTTATACTGTAACAACTTATAAAAATTCAAGTCTTGTGATACCATTTGTTACAAAGGCATTTGATTATCCATTAAGTCACTTACTCACCAATTACATATTGAATGCTAAATGCTAAAGAATATACAAGGAAATTATAGTTTCTGCCCTCAATGTATTAATATACTAGTTAAGAGAAAAGGCTAATTTTTGAAAGAACGAGAGAGCAGATGACTGTTAACCAGTAGTGTGATTTGGACTGTAGGGTTCCAGAAACGGGAGTGGAAAGGGTAAGCCTCAAGACAGCATGTGCAGAGTTCAGAAGCTGGGATTTGGAAACAGACTGACTAGACAAGCAGAATTGTTCACAGGGTGGGGTTCTGGGAAATAAGAACTTTTTTTAAATTTTATTTTACATTTCTTAAGCCACAGAACTGCTTCTCTGAATATATAAAGATAAAGTCATCTAAGAGCAGATTTTTTTATATTCTGCAGGGCCATTTAAGAAATGGCTTCTTGCCCTGACCCATGTGGCTCAGTTGGTTGGGTGTCATCTCCCAAAGGTCACTGGTTCAATTCCAGGTCAGGGCACATGCCTGGGTTGCAGGCCAGGTCCTAGGTTGGGGCCCATGTGAGAGGCAGCCAATTGATGTTTCTCTCCCTCTCTTTCTCCTCCCCTTCCTTTCTCAAACAAATAAATGAATAAATAAAATTTTTAAAAACAGAAGAAAGAAATGGCTTCTTTTATAGAGACAGAACACTTGTTGCCCTCAAGTAAATCAGCCCCTGAAGAAATCAGACTTACAGTGCAAACACAACCAAAGCCAAGGAAGGAAGGAAGGAAGGAAGGAAGGAAGGAAGGGAGGAAGGAAGGAAGGGAGGGAGGGAGGGAGGGAGGGAGGGAGGACTTCTTCTAGAATACAAATATAAATGCATATTTTTTGTCCTGGAGATGGGAAAGTTTTGTTATTTGAGCAAAACTGAGCATTTCCTAGAGATACCCTTGTGTGCCAAGCCCTGGAAAGGGAATGGACTGATTTGTATAGGATCCCAGGGCCTTTTGGTAGGGAAGGAAATAAAACCCAAGATTTGAAATTCAGAAAATCTTTCTGGGTTAAACTGAGTACCCCCGACCAGGAGGAGAATTTACACAGAGGTGGGCAGTGTGGTTGTAAACCAGGGCTGAACAGAAGGGCCTACGGCTCTGTGAGAAGGGTTTTAATATGGCATGTGGCTAAAGACAGACACCCCCACCCCCCCCAGTATCCGGCCATTCCAATAAGTCCTACTTTGGAGGATAGTAGCTGAACTTGCAAAAGTGAACTAAGAAGCTGTAATCTGGCGGCCTAGTTTTGGGACAGCACAGCAGATCATGCAGGGCCCACTGGCCTTTTCTAAGCCGGAGTTCAATTTGCTATCAGTGACCAAAGCCTCAGGGTTTTCCAGTCCTCCTCCTCCAGACTGTAGAAATTGCCCCCGTCGCTTATTCTAACAGGGTGAGAGGGACTCAAAGAAGACTTAATTACTCATGACTCTTGTTGCAAGCCACAGAAACTCAAATTAGCAAATGCAAGAGAGGAATTCACTGGCTCATGAAACTGCAAAGCCTAGAAGTAGCTGACTTCAGCCACAGCTGGAGCCGGGATCTCAGACAGATCAGCAGGCCTTGTTCACCCCGGTTCCTGTCCTGCTCTGCTCATCTCCATGCTGCTATTGCTCTTAGGCTCTCCCTACTTAGTCGCCAGGACGCTGCTTGCAGCTCTAGGCTGACATCCCTAGCATGTCTTTTTCCGCCATAGATTATTCATTCTGTGGAAACAAAGACCACCAAATGAGAACAGAGGCTATTTACTCAGTTTGCTACAGCAAGAGTCAGAGACCTTCATTTGCTCTTGGCAGAGACTCCAGGTCGGTCAGAGTAATGGGAAAGCTTAGAGTGGAAAAATGAGGAAATGTTTCAGGCATGCTTTCACTGAAGGTTGTTGACACGGGGAAGCTGGAGGAGTAATCTGGTAGAGACACAGTAAAATGCGTAAAGGACAACTGTAATAACATAATTAATAAAACATAATTTTAGAAAATGGGTCAAGGAATTAACATTGGCATTGGGAAGACTTTTCAGGAAACAGTTCCAAGAATTCAATTGTGAGATGGTGAAGACTGGGACTGGGCTGGCAGCAATCAGGACCCCAGGCTCCTCTTTCTGCCTGGCCCTTGTAGCTTCCACCCTCAAGGTCAGCGCATGGCCTCAGATGCTGCCTAGAACTCTAGTCAGAGAAACCATGCTGGGGAAGCAAGATGACAGGCAGAGGGACCAGAGCAGACCCTTCCAGCTGAGTCAGCTCCCGTGAATCAGCGCTCTCACACGGCACTGCTGCTCACCTCTCACTGGCCTGCCCTCGGCCACCCGGCCACATCTCTACGCAAAGAAGGTAGGGAAATCGTCTTTTGCCCTAGACAGCAATAAGCCCAGCTAACGTTCAGAGTTCTGTAATTAAGGAGGAAAGGGAGAATAGTTGTTGGGCAGGCAAGTAGCAGTCTGCACCACATTTTCTTTTATTTCCTCAGCAGCGGCAGACTCACTCAATGTCTGTTCTGGGCTCTGCAGGGCCTTTCAGGCGTTTGGTACTTGCACCAGGAGAGCTGGCTGAGGAATGTATCCATTAAAATGTCTTCAGTTTCAACTAACAAAAACCCCATGAGGAAATATGCTCTTACATAATAAAAAGTCCAGGAGTCACCTAGCTCCATGGTTAGTTAATGCAGCAACTCCATAATATCAAGGGCCCAGGTTCGTTCTTTCTCTCCATTTTCCTTTCCTCGGTGTGCTGTGCGGGCTTTGTTCTTCAGAAGCTCCACTTGTGGTCAGAACGCGGCTGCAGCAATTCTCCCCTCGCATCCCAACAGGACAAAACCTAGAGGAGATCCATTTCAGAGCAAGGCAGCGCCTCACTCACGCAGCTTTGGGTTCGCTGGAGAGCCTAACATGGCTGCACCCATATATCCCTGGTCCTGGCAGGGACTGTGGAAAGGCTGGGACTTCGCTCCGTCATCCTTCGGTAGTCTGGCCTTAACTTCTTTCCAGGGCAGCTGGGTTCCAAGAGGGGAAGTGGTCATCAGCCTCGACGTGATTCCGGCTTGCTAACGCCCCACTGGCCGAGGCGTGCGCACTAAGTGCAGAGTCACCGTGGGGGGGCGGGGTTCCACAGGGGGTTGAATACCAGGAGGCGTGGCTCCTTGGAGGTCATCAGTGTAACCACCTTCTGCGTTGTGCCCTTCGGGACTGGAAGAGTTTATCTTCAAGAGCTCACATTATGGTCAGGGACCTGAGACACGAATTCTCGGAAAGTAAAACAGCAACACAGGATTAAAATATTTAGATAACATTTTTAAGACTGTGTAAGTCAAAGTCAGGCCCAGACAGCGGGGTGTCAGCTGGGGAAGGCTAGCTGGCTTTCCCCCAAGAGGTCTCACATGGTGTGAATGCTCCATGCCTCAGGGTCAGGCCTTCAGCTCTGGTCTTCAGTAAGTTTAGTTCCCCAGTATTGATTAATTTCCAGAAAGATGCCTTAGTGTGGCCAAGAACACAAGGAGGGTGTACCTGGATGCCAGTGGCCTTGAGGAACAGAACACAATGTCAAGCAGACCAGAGGTGAAGATTGGTCTAACAGCCGTAGTCTCAGGGAGCAGGTTCCTGTGAGGCTGGAGTCGCTTGATGAACCTGGACTCAGGAGAAGGCTGTAACCCTGGAATTACTAACAGGCTCTGATAGTCCATTACATTCTTGCCACTCATATTTTAAATTTATTATCGAGTATTTAAGACAAAACGGCATAAAAATAATATAATCGATACTTGTGAAACGAAACATTACCAATACAGTTGAAAACCCCTGAATATTCTCTGGGACTGAATCTCTTTCCCATCTCACAGAATTATTCATTTTTCTGAATTTATTGTCGAACGGTCCCATACATATCTTTATTCCTACACGACATAACGACATAAAATACATGTATCCCTAAGTAATAAAGCCCATTGCTGCATCCAACCAGTGTGGACACAGCAGTTAAGCACCAAGTACAACAGATAAAGTAGTGACCAATCAAGACGGCCCCTGAGAAGTGGAGTTACAGGAAAAATCACCCAAAAACCCGCCCGTGGTTCAGCGCTACAAAGAAGAAGCACAGGCAGCTATGGGAGTGCCCCCCGAGGGGGTGCCTTGTTTGCGGTTAACCTGATCGGCTTTGGAGAAGACACGAAGAACAGCCAGCCCTGAACGTGCACATTGTCTTGAAAAGGCCCCTCTCTCTACCGTGGGTAGCTTCTGTATGGCTGTGTTGCCAGCCTCCCCTCCGCCCGCTTCCCCGACCAGTTTCACTCCTTCGCAGACGGCAAAGGCCTGTCCTGAACACTGCGATTCAATTCACAAGCCCTGCCAAGGGAGTCGCCTCCCTGACTTCCCAATCTAAGAACTGGTCTCCGCAGCAGTTCCAGGAGGCAGAGGAAGTAGGGTCGTGTGAATCCGCTTACGCTGGCTTGCTCTGAGCCAGTTTACAGGAAATAACAGGCCTGTAAAACCCGCACAAGTTCTCAAGCATACATATGTATACCAAAGCTAACGTCCTTCCTTTCGACTCCACCTGATTTTTCCACCCAGCACCGATCTGAAACCACCCCCAGGTCAATCGTGTGTGTGTGTGTGTGTGTGTGTTTAGGCCCAGTGTCCTTGTTTGACACAGTCCTTCCTAGTCCTAGTTGGTTCTCCTTCAAGTGTGCAAACTACATTTTGCCTCTGTGATCAAACTACGTCAATACCAGAGTTTTCCTTCTCGTTACACAATATCGTAGACACGCCAGTTGGTGTTTAACTGACCTATTGATATTTTCACTGTCTTCGTCCTTATGTTCTGATTCTTGGTGGGCCAGCTGGTTTTTCTTCACATTATTAAGTCTATGTATTTCTTTTTTTTTGAAGTATACACAGCATTTTATTTTTGATGCTCACATTTTTATATTATGTAATGTTATACTACAGAAAAGCACATAATGAAAAAAAGAATTCCCATATAGATCAACTTCTGGTCTAAAAACTTTCCAGACAAAATCCAGCATCCACTCTATTGTCAGTGTACACCCGTGGATATATGTTCTTTTTGAAATAACGTTTAATCCTCGCCCGAGGATACGTTTTCTGGCCTGAGAGAGAGGGGAAGGGAGAGGAAGAGAGACGCATCACCGCTGCTTCCTGCACACGCCCGCCGGGGCGGGTCACACCTGCGACCCTCTGGTGCACGGGACCGCACTCCAACCACTGAGCACCCGGCCAGGGCTAAAGTAATTTTGACTTTCAATTGCAGTTGATGATAACATTATATCCGCATCAGGTGTACAACCTAGTGACTAAATATTTGTATGACGTACAGCGTCGCCCGGTCAGACTGGCACTCGTCTAAGACCACACACGGTTGCTACAGTACTGTGGGCCGTGTCCCCCACACTGTACTTCACCCCCTGACCATTCTGTAACCACCAGTTCCTGCTCCTCGGCCCCTCGCCTTCCTCACCCGTCGCCCCAAACCCCTTCCCATCTGGCAAGTGTCAGAATGTCCTCTGTTTCTATTCTGCCTGTTCATTCATTTTATATTTTAGATTCACACATGAAATCGTCACGTGGCATTTGTCCTTCTGTCTGTAAGTTTGCGTCTTTCTAGAGCGCAGTCGACTGTGACGTGATTATGTACTTGGTGGTCAGTTCCCCTTTCCATTCTATTCCTCAGCAGGACTTCATCCAGTTCCACTGTCAGCTTTCCTCTCTGACTCTCCACACAGCTCCTCCCCGATCAGCACCCCTCTACCTGTCTGCGGAACACAGGAGAATCTACTGGAAAACATGAACCTGCCCCTCTAACCTTGCTCAGCTGCCAAGGAGTCTGTCTGTTCTGGACTTTAGCATATCCCACTGCCTCCCCTCCAGCCTGCGATGGCTGACCTTTCCTCTTCACATCTGTCCAAAGCAGACTGACGATCCCAATCGCCTGTCCCCCGGAATGAAGAAAGACTCGTTTGTGTCCTCAGCAAAGATAAGGCCCTGCTGCAGTCCGGGAGGCTGCGGGGAGCCCCCAGGCACCAGCAGCCACAGGCCCACACCCCTGGGAGGCCTGATCTTCCCCTTCTGAGCCCCACTCAGAAGGAGAGCCCAGGGATTGGGGCCTGGCAGGGGCCACGAGGGAGGGTCCTTGGCCACGGTGACCCAGTCGTCTGCTTGGGTTGATCTTAGGGCTTCGACTGAACTGAAAAGCTGCCAACTGACTGAAATGTCCTTGATCACTCAGCCTTTGGTCAGTCCAAACCCGTGACGGTTGTTTTTGTACTACTAGCAAGAAAGGAGGAGCTAGTAGACTCAGCTGCACCTGGGCTTCATCTGCTGAAAACCTGGGAATCTCAGGAAAATTACACCCCTGTGCCTTACAGTCTGCTGGAACATCTCCATTTTTTCTTGGACTGAGGACAGTTACCTTCATATACATCTGTGTTCCCACTGACAGGCTCGCTCAGAACTGGCGTCTGTTTTGAAGCGGAACCCAGCCCTCCGTGGCATTTTAGTCGCACCTGCATTAAACAAATGCCTCTACTAAGCACTAGTGAATGTTTCTGATTTTACTGAGGGTAAAATTACTGCTTTATTGCCTCCTTTTGCCCTGCTGTCCTACAAAGATTTTTGACTTTATCTGGCTTCTCAGATTTTGCACTCCTATACCCATTGTGTAACACTGTATTTAAATTCATTTATGGTCAACAAACCAAACAGCTCCAGCTATTGAGATCCACTCATTTCTTTATTTTTTTTAAAGATTTTATTTATTTATTTTTAGAGAGGGAATGGAGGGAGAAAGAGAGAGAGATAGAAACATCAATGTGCAGTTGCTGGGGGACATGGCCTGCAACCTAGGCATGTGCCCTGACTGGGAATTGAACCTGCGATGCTTTGGTTCACAGCCCGCGCTCAATCCACTGAGCTACACCAGCCAGGGCCATTTCTTTATTTTTAATTAAAAAAATATTGGTCAATCTCCGCTCAGAGCTGGCCCGCTCCCATGTTCTGTGGAGTGTATTATCGCTTAATAGATCTTCCCTCTTTCTTCATACTATAAAAAAATATATACTTATTGATTTTACAGAGGGGGAGAGAGACAGAGAGAGAGAGAGAGAGAATGATATCAATTTGTTGTTCCACTTATTTATGCACTCATTAGCTGATTCTTGTATGTGTCCTAACTAGAGATCAAACCTACAATCTTGGCCTGTTGGGACTACACTCTAACCAACTCAGCTTTCCAGCTAGGGCTCAAGACCCCTTGATTTAGGTGGCTTTTAACATATTACAACAATTTCTTCTGTCACCAAAAAAAATTCTTCTTGTCCCACCCTAATTAGAAAGGTTCCTTTGCAGAGGCAAAAGAGAGAATGGGCATATCGTCCTGTGCGCAGAGGGCTGGTAAGAGGTTGGAGCCAGAACTTGAAGGCCTTGAATGACAGATTATGGAGCTAATGCTGGGTCTCTGGGTCACAGGGAGCCATAGAAAGTTTTTAATCAACACATCTACACAGATTAGCAAAGCTGAAAAACAGAGATTCCATTCTTCTCCTCTCTGCTACAGAAGTCACTAATGCATTTGATTAGAGTTAACACCTCTGGGCCTGAATCTCTCCCTGGCAACAACTGACTGGACAGTGAGATGCTGCTTTAGATGGAACAGGGCCCGCCAGCTCCCTCGGGCGCCCTGGTCTGGGTTCACCTCTTTAGATCAGCGGTCTTCAAGTCTGCAGCCACACCGCCCTGGACGCACCCAGTCTCCTCGGATCAGTGGTCTTCAAATGCTCCCGCCCCCAGAAAATCCCAAAAATATATTTTAAGCTAATACCTAAACCTTTTCATTGTAAGTTTAAATTGTTTGAAAGGATGTAATTTATGATATGCTGAAATATTACCATTTTAAGTATTTCATGTGACTTGAAATAGTGAATGGTAATTATTTAATGGTAATATTGAAATATTACCACTTTAAAGATTTCATGTGACTTGAAAAAGAGCGACTGTCATGTCACTCTTTTAAATGCATCCTAATGAAATTTAAATGCCATATAAATTTAATACCCAATATCATCCTTTAAAAATATATAAGCTCTGCTTTAAGGGCTGAATATTGTATATGTTTCAATTTTCTCTTTGAATTCTTATTTTCTTTCCCGAATTTTATCCCATATTTTTATATAATTTTTTTTAATTTATTGATTCTAGAGAGAGGGGGGAAAGGAGAGAGAGAGAAACATTGATTTGTGGTTCCACTTACATGTGCATTCATTGGTTGTGTCTCGCATGTGCCTTAACCAGGAATCAAACCCACAGCCTTGGTGTAGTGGGATGATGCTCTAACTAACTGAGCTACCCAACCAGGGTCTCTTTATCAAATGTCTTATTCATTACTTATTTTATTTATACACACAGAACTTTAGCACAGAATTAAAATATTTTTTCTCATTTTCTGTGATCCTAAGGCTCTACGTATTAAAGTTTCTTCTGGATTAAGTTATCATTACAAATATTATTAGAACATAATTAAGCAAAGTAATATAAATATATTACAATTCTTTTTTTTTAAGATTTTATTTATTTTTAGAGAGGGAAGGGAAGGAGAAAGAGAGGAAGAAACATCAATGTGCAGTTGCTGGGGGCCATGGCCTGCAACCCAGGCATGTGCCCTGACTGGGAATCGAACCTGCGATGCTTTGGTTCTCAGCCCGCGCTCAATTCACTAAGCTATGCCAGCCAGGGCAATATATTACAATTCTTAATACATGTTAAACAAAGAAAGTAAATTTTGCCCTGGCTGGTGCATTAGTGGATTGAGTGCCCGCCTGCAAACCAAAGGGTTGCCAGTTTAATTCCCAGTCAGGGCACATGCCTGGGTTGTAGGCGAGGTTCCCAGTGGGGGGAGTGAGAGAGACAACCACACATTGATGTGTCTCTCCCTCTCTTTCTTCTTCAATTCCCCTCCCTCTAAAAATAAATAAATAAAATCTTTATTAAAACAAAGTAAGTTTTTTTTATTCTTTATTTTATTGATTATGCTATTACAGTTGGCCCATTTTCCCCCTTCACTCCCCACCACCCTGCCCATCCCCTCCCACCCTCATTCCCCCCTTTAGTTCATGTCCATGTGTCATAAGTTCTTTAGTGTCTACATGTCCCATATTATTCTTACCCTCCCCCTGACTATTTTCTACCTACTGTCTATGCTACTTATTCTCTATATCTTTTCCCCCTCCCTCCTCCTCCTACTTCCCTGTTGCTAACCCTCCATTTGATGACTTTTTTTTTTT
>PVIA01017834.1:0-14522 GCA_004024845.1 Tonatia bakeri
ATACTCAATGGACAAAAACTAAAATCTTTTCCACTAAGAACAGGAACAAGACAAGGCTGTCCACTTTCACCACTTTTATTCAATATAGTATTGGAAGTTTTAGCCACAGCAATCAGACAAGAAAAGGAAATAAAAGGCATCCAAATCGGAAAGGAGGAAACAAAACTGTCATTGTTTGCTGATGACATGATAGTGTACACAGAAAATCCTATAGACTCTACCAAAAACTGCTTGACCTAATAAACGAATTTGGCAAAACAGCGGGATACAAAGTTAATATCCAGAAATCAAAGGCATTTCTGTACATCACCAATGAAACAGCAGAAGCAGAAATCAAGGAAAAAATCCCATTTGAAATAGCACAAAGAAAAGTAAAATACCTAGGTGTAAACCTAACCAAAGAGGTAAAAGACCTGTATTCAGAAAACTATATACCACTGCGGAAAGAAATCAAGGAAGGCACAAACAAATGGAAACATATACCATGTTCATGGATTGGGAGAATTAATATCATTAAAATGTCCATACTACTCAAAGCAATCTACACATTCAATGCGATACCTATTAAAATACCAATGGCTTATTTCACAGACATAGAACAAACACTTCAAAAATGTATATGGAACCATAAACGACCCCGAATATCTACTGCAATATTGAAAAAGAAGAGTAAAGTAGGAGGGATCACAATACCAGACACTAAACTATATTACAAGGCCCCGGTAATCAAAACAGCCTGGTACTGGCATAAAAACAGGCACATGGACCAATGGAACAGGACAGAGAGCCCAGAAATAACTCAAGTCTCTACAGTCAATTGATATTTGATAAAGGAGGCAGCGACATAAAATGGAGTAAAAATAGCCTCTTCAACAAATGGTGCTGGGAGAACTGGACAGCAACATGCAAAAAAATGAAACTAGAACACCAACTTACACCTTATACGAAAATAAACTCAAGATGGATAAAAGACTTAAATATAAATCGCAACACCATTAAAGTACTAGAGGAGAACATAGGCAGGAAAATCTCAGATATATCACGCAAAAATTTTTTTACAGACATGTCCCCTAGAGCAAGAGACATAAAGGAAAGAATAAACAAATGGGACCTCATCAAAATAAAAAGCTTCTGCACAGCTAGAGAAAACAGTATCAAAATAAAAAGAGAATCAACTGTCTGGGAAAACATATTTGCCAATGATACCTCAGACAAGGGCTTAATCTCCAAAATATATACAGAACTTACACAACTCTACTCTAAGAAGACAAGCAACCCAATTAAAAAATGGGCAAAGGACTTGAACAGACACTTCTCCAAGGAGGACATACAGAAGATCCGAAATCACATGAAACGATGTTCAATATCACTAGCTCTCAGAGAGATGCAGATTAAAACCACAATGAGGTACCACTTCACACCAGTCAGAATGGCCATCATAAGCAAAACAACAGACAACAAGTGTTGGAGAGGTTGTGGAGAAAAGGGAACACTAGCGCACTATTGGTGGGACTGCAGACTGGTACAAGCACTGTGGAAAACAGCATGGACCTTCCTCAGAAAACTAAAAATGGATCTGCCTTTCGACACAGCAATCCCTTTGTGCTGGGACTATATCTTAAGAATCCTAAAACACCAATCCAAAAGAACCTTTGCACCCCAACATTCATAGCAGCACAATTTATTAGCAAACCAAATACAACAATGCATCAAAAAGATCATACACCATGATCATGTGCGATTTATGCTAAGTGCTGGAAGCAACCTAGATGCCCATCAGTAAATGAGTGGATCAAAAAACTATGGTTCATTTACACAATGGAATTCTATGCAGCAGAAAGAAAGAAGGAGTTCCTACCCTTTGCAACATCATGGATGCAATTGGAAAGCATTATGGTAAGTGAAATAAACCAGGCAGTGAAAGATAAATACCGCATGATTTCACCTTTAACAGGAACCTAAACAACAAAACAAAGGCATTAGAGGACAGGCAGAAAGTGACCAGAGGAGAGAGAAGAGGGAATTTCAGGGGAAAAGGGGAAGAGTTTACAGGAGCAAAGTTAAAAGACACATGGATAAAAACTAGAGGGAGGGTGGTAATTGGAGGGAAGATGGGACGGGGGGTGGGTGGGCTTGATTGGGAGGAAAGGGGAGAAAACTGTACTTGAACAATCATTAAAATAAAAAAAAATTTATATTGTTACTTTGCTGAATTCATTTAGGAGTTCTAGTAGTTTCTTGGTAGAATCCTTGGGGTTCTCTATGTAAAGTATCATGTCATCTGCAAATAATGACAATTTTACTTCTTCTTTTCTAATTTAGATGCCTGTTATTTCTTCTTATTATCTTATTGCTGTGGCTAGGACTTCCAGTATTATGTTGAATAAGACAGGTGAAAGTAGACATTCCTGTCTTGTTCCTGTTCTTAAGAGGAACACTTGTAGTGTTTGCCCATGAATATGAGGTTTGCAGTGGATTTGTCATATATGGCCTTTATTATGTTTAGCTGTGTTCCCTCTAATCCTACTGTGCAGAGAGTTATCATAACTGGGTGCTGGCCTTTATTAAGTGCTTTTTATGCACCTATTGATATAATTAATCATGTGGTTTTTATCCTTTATTTTGTTTATGTGATGAATCATCTTTATCGATTTGTGAATGCTGTACCAACCTTGCATTCCCAGAATAAATCCCACATGATCATGGTGTATGATCTTTTTGATGCATTGTTGTATTTGGTTTGCTAATATTTTGTTGAGGATTTCAGCATCTATGTTCATCAGAGATATTGGCCTATATTTTCTTTCTTTGTTGTGTGTTTATCTGGTTTTGCAATGAGGATAATGCTGTCCTCATAAAATGAGTTTGGGAGCCCCCCCTTCTCTTGAATTTTATGAAATATTTTGTGAAGGAGAGGTATTAGTTCTTCTCAGAATGTTTGCTAAAATTTGCTTGTGAAGCCATCTGTCCAAGGCTTTTGTTTGTTGGGAGATTTTTTGATCACCGCTTCAGTTTCACTAGGTGTAATCTGTCTATTCAGATTCTCTGATTCTTCCTGGTTTTGTTTTGGAAGGCTGTACTTTTCTAGGAATTTATCCATTCTGTCCAGTTTGTTGACAAATATTTGTTCATCATTTCCTTACAATCTTTTGTATTGCTTTGGTATTAGTTGTTATTTCTCCTCTTTCATTTCTCTCTCTCTCTTTTTTGTTTTATTTAGGCCTTCTCCCTTTTTTTCTTGATGCATCTGGTTAAAGGTTTGTCAGTGTTGTTTATCTTTTCAAAGAATCAGCTTTCAGACCCATTGATATATTGTATCCTTTTTAGACTCCTTTTCATTTATTTCTGTTCTGATCTTTATTATTTCCTTCCTCCTACTCACTTTGGGCTTTGTTTATTGTTCTTTTTCAATTTCCTTTAGGTGTATAGTTAGATTGTTTCTTTGAGCTTTCTTTTTTTTTTTTTTTTCCTTGAGATAGGCCTGTAATGCTATCAATTTCCCTCTTAGGATTGTTTTCCCAATGTCCCACAGATTTTGGATTCTTGTGTCCTCATTTTCATCTGTTTCAAGGTATCTTTGGATTTCTTCTTTGATCTTGTCATTGACACATTCATTGTTTAATAACAAGTTACTTAACTTCCATGTCTTTGCACGTTTTTTAGTGTTCTTGTGATTGATTTCTAGCTTCATAGCCTGTGGTCAGAGAAGATGCTTGATATTATTTCAATCTTCTTAATTTTTTCAGACTTGTTTTGTGTCCTAACATGTGGTTTATCCTCAAAAACGTCCCATGTGCACTTGAAAAGGCACATGGTATGTGTATTCTGCTACTTTGGGGTGAAATGCTCTGAAGATATCAGTTAAATCCATTTGATCTAGTATGTCATTTAAAGTTGCTGTATCCTTGTCGATTTTCTTCCCAGATCTATACATTGAAGTCAATGTGATGTTAAAATCCCTGACTGTGACTGTATTTCTTTTGATCTCTCCCTTTATGTCCATCAAGATTTGCTTCACATATTTAGGTGCTCCTATGTTTGTCGTATACATATTTACTAGGGTTAAAGTCTCTTGTTGGGTTTTCCCTTTATCAATAGGCAGTTTCCTTCTTTATCTCTTACTACAGACTTGGTTTTAAAGTCTCTTTTGTTGGATAGAATTACTGCTACCCCAGCTTTTTCTTTCCTTTTTATTTGCATGAAGGATCATTTTCCATCACTTTACTTTAAATCTGTGTGTATCTTTCTATCTGAGATGGGTCTTTTAGAGGCAATGTATATGGGTCTTGTTTTCTTATCCATTCAGCTACCCCATGTCTTCTGGTTGGAGCATTTAAGTCATTTACATTTTAGGCAGTTATTGACAGAAATGTATTTAGTGCAATTTTATTGTTACTGTTTTTCTCTGGTTTTTTTTTCTTCCTCTCTTCCTTTTTCTTAAAGCAAGCCATTGAACATTTGTTACTGTACACAAGGTTTTGTGTTAACAAACTCCTTTAGCTTTTTCTTGTCTGGGAGGCTCCTTATTTCTCCTTTGATCTTGAATGATAGTTTTGCTTGGTAAAATAGCCTTCATTGTAGACACTTGCCTTTCATCATCTTGAATATTTCACTCTATTCCCTTTGGACCTGAAATGTTTCTGTTGAGAAATCAGGTAGAAGTTTAATTGGTATGCCCTTGTATGTGACTACCTGCTTTTCTCTTGTGGTTTTTAGGATTCTCTCCTTGTCTTTCAGCTTCATCATTTTAATTATGATGTATCTTGGTATAGGTCTCTTTGGGTCCAACTTATTTGTGATTCTCTGAGCTTCCTGGACTTGTGTGTCTTTTTCCTTCACCAGATTAAGGAAGTTTAAGGTTCTTATTTCTTCAAATAGGTCCTCGATCCCTTGCTCACTCTCTCTTCTTTTTCTGGTATTCCCATGGTGTGGATGTTGTTATGCTTCATGTCAAAATGTTTCTTAAGCTCCCCTCTTTTTAATTTATTTTTTTCTTTTAGCTGCTCTGCCTGGGTATTTTTTTCTGCCTTGTCTTCCAAGACACTGATTTGTTCCTCTGCTTCTTCTAAGCTACTGTTAATTCCTTCCAGTGTATTATTTATTTCAATTATTTCATTATTTATTTCAGACTGGTCTTTTTTCATGTTTTCAATGTCTTCTTTAATTCTGTTGAGTATCCTTATAATCATTACTCTATGTGATAATTTGCTTGCCTCCATTTCATCTAGCTCTTCTTCTGGAGAATTCTCTTGTTCTTTCATTTGGGGTCTGTTTCTTTGTCTTCTTAGTTTGGCTGTTTCTTTGTGTTTGTTTCTGTGTATTAGATAGCTATGTAAAGACTCTGGTGTAGGCCTTTGTCAGATGCTGCTTGTGACTGGCCCTGGTCAAACTGTTTGGAGCTATCAGTGATCCACAGAATGTGGCTCCCTCTGCTGGGCTTGTTTTTGTGCAGAAAGAATCAGGCTGTGCACCAAGGCTGATTTCTATCAGCACAGAGCCTAGGAGAGGGTTAGCTGGTGTCACAGGGCTCCCAGAGATCCAACTGAGTTATAAACTAATCAGTGATATAGCCTCAAGCTGTAATCAACAGCCCAGATTAAGCTCCACAGAATGGGGCAGAGTAAGTCCTCTGGGTAGGACTATTACTTCCCCTCAGGCTGCTGCCACTCGGAGAGGACTGCTCTGCCTGAGAAAGATGGCCTCTGTAGTATGGGGAACGACACAGCACAGGGATCCTGGTAGCTATTCCTTCACTTCTCTCCCCAGACACACCAACCCCAGATTCTCCTTAAGCATCTCTAGTCCATTCTGCCCTCATTCTGCTGGAGCCCATGGTAAGTGGCTGCAAAACAAACTTTGTGCATTTCTTAAGAGGCTCTCTGAGTTTCCAACTGTTTTTCCCTGGCAGACAGAAACCCTGCTGCTTTCCACTGCTGGATGTTATCTGGGTCCCTTTCCAGGTCTGGTGTTTTATAGGCTGGGGAGCCCAGCTTAGGGTTTAGACCCTACACTTCTCAGGGGAAACCCACCAGCTGCTGAGATATCCCTCTGGAACTTCAGCAGCTGCTCATGGGAGCCCAGCCAGCCCCCTCACACCTCCACCACACTCCCTACCAGTCTCATTGTGGTGAAGTGGTTTCTTCTGTCTGTCCGTGGTTATAAGGTTTCTCTCCAGCTAGTGTTCAGTTCATTATTCAAGATGATTTCTTTACAATTTAGTTGTAATTCCAGGTTGGTCCCAAGAGGAGGTTAGTGTAGCTTTCACTTATTTCTGTACCATCTTGGATCTCTGCTTTTATAAATTTGACTTTCTTCACACATATAGGTGAGATTATGCAGTACTTGCCTTTCTGTGTCTGGCTTAATTTACTTAGCATAATGACCTCAAATTTCATCCACATTGCCACAAATGGTAGAACTTAGTTTTTTTTTTTCTTAAGGCATATATAGGTATAGATATAGATATAGATAGATATATATCTCACATAGTCTTCATTCATTCATAGGCAGTTACTTAGGTTGTTTCTATGTATTAACTATTGTGAATAATGTTGCAATGAACATGGGAGTGTTGTGTTTTTTTGAGATACTGATTTCATTCCTTCAGATATATACCTAGAAGTGATATTGCTAGATCATATGGTAGCTCTATTGTTACATTTTTGAGGAGATTCCATACTGTTTTTCATTGGGATTGCACCAATTTACATTCTCATCAAGGGTACCTTTTTCTCCACATTCTTGCCAATACTTGTCTTTTCTGTTTTTGATAATATTTTACATTTTATATTGATAAACTTTTTTATTTTGAGGTAGCTTTTTTTCTATCTGTAACAAAAAGCATTTTAACCTACCAATATTTCTACCCAGTTTAATCTTTTAGTTCTGTCTTTCCACCAATACTGCTGTTGTAAAGAGCATCCAATGGGCTGCATGCTGGAGAATCCAGCAGGTAGTTCTCCTGCTCCTTCATCTCACTAAGATTTTGAAGGTTAAATTTACATCAGATACACAAGTGTGCTCAGGGATATTCATTGTAGCATTTGGAATAATAATGAAATCTTGAAAATAACTTACTGATATATTGAATACTGAAAATAATCTGCTGATGCACACAATTTTATTTGATTTATTTTTTACTATTTTTATTTCAAATATATCCTGTACTTTTCAAATGCATATTTTATACATTATTAAATTATTATAACAAATATTTATATTTATTTTATTTATTTTTGATTATTTATATTTTTTTAATTTTATTTGAAATGTGTATTTTTAAATTAGTAATTTAGTCACCAGTAGGAGACTGAGTTAATAAATTACATATCTTTTTCACAAAGTGCAGTCAATGAAAGAGTGAAGCAATTTTACAGGTAATAATGTGGAATAGTTGCCAAGATATATTAAGTGAAAACAGCAACAAAAAAAGCAGCTTGAATTTGTACACCAGCATTTTAATTTCAAAAGATGATATTAGTGCTTGTGTATGTATGAAATAGCTTTGAAAGGATTCATAAGAATCTAGTTGGTTCCCTCTAAGAAAAGCAACTAGATAGTGGTTGGTAGTGACAGGAATGTGAAGAAAATTAATGTTCCATAATGTTTTTTACCTTTTAAATTTGTGTTGTGGCTACATAGTAGCTATCACAAAATAAACAAAATAAAATTAGGTTACTTTTTAATCAGTAAACATGTAATTCCTGCAGAATATTATTAAAATTCCACCTTAAAATCTCCCATATGGTCTCTTTAATAGTCATGGTTTTAAGAACAACTAAATGATGACAAATCACACATATTTCTATCCTCTCTTTTTCTTTAAACTTGAAATTTAATGGACATATACCACAGATTATTTTTAGGTGTACAACATAATGATTTAATGTATGTATATATTGCAAAATGAGTACCACAGTAAGTTTCACTAACATGTATCACCACACTTGGTTACTGTATCCTCTCTTTCAGACTCATTTACTGTGTGGCCTCCTTGTACATCTCTCAGACATTTCAAAAACTGGCAAAAGTAAGCAATTCTTCCTCTTACCCTTTTCTCACAAAATTGCTTCTCTCCAAGTCTTTCCCCATCTCAGTAAAAACTCTCACCCACAACTCTGATGCTCAGGGAAGCTATCTGGGAATTATTCTGGACACTTCCCTGCCTCTTAAACTCCATACCAATCAATTGTGGAGTCCTAGGATCTATCTCTTACATGTACTTTTTATTCTTGTATTTGACTCTCCAGTGTGACCACTTTAGCCCAAGCCATCAATCCCTTCACCTCATTTCTACACCTCCCCTCGAGACCTTTGCTAAAGCCATTCCCTCAAAAATTCCATTAAAACCACTTAGTTCAAAGTAAATGCTCCTATTATTCTAACAAGGAAGCCAATTTTTTCATTATAAATCTTCTTAAATATACAATTGTATGTACATGTTTGCTGTCATTTGCTGGATTATAATCTTTTTCTTAAAGATTTTATTTATTTATTTTTAGAGAGGGAAGGAGGGAGAGAGAGAGAGAGAGAGAAACATCAATGTGCGGTTGCTGGGGGCTGTGGCCTGCAACCCAGGCACATGCCCTGACTGGGAATCGAACCTGTGATGCTTTGGTTCACAGCCCACACTCAATCCACTGAGCTACGCCAGCCAGGGCTGGATTATAATCTTAATAAGGGCAGAGATTGTGTTCATTTTCTCAGACTCCTGTGACTATAGCCTATCACAATGCCTGGCACATAGAATATTATCCGTTAATTATACTTAAATTAATAAATAAGTTTCAGAGTGGATGAGCTTTTAGTGTGTAGCAGATGATGTTCTAGACATGGTGCTTGAGAACAATAAATCTGTCTTAGTGTAAGCATTTGCCCATAGAATTCTAACAGAGACAGATACAAAGTGAGTGTGAGAGAATGGTTTCCTATGTGAATGGCGTGGATATGAGCAAATTTCCTGGCTACAGCAGGGAAGGGGCTCCACTGAGGGCATACATAAGTAAATGGAAAAGATGAAGGACAGGAACACAATCAACAGAAATGCTTACATACTGGAATTATCTTCTACAAGGGATGAAACTATTAATTGCAAGGGGTGAGTAAGCCCTTTGTAGTAAACACTTACTCCACAAGGTGAGTGTTCTAGGAACCCATCTGTATCAGCATACCAGCTGGCATTGTGAGTCTGCATTTGGCTTCAGTGAATTCATTTGCCCATTTCATGATGGGTGATTTACTAGTGCACCTGTCCACACTGTGCTGAGTGTTCACCAGTTTTTAACTGAAAACGTCATGACCCTCAGGCCCCACCCTCTCTTTTCACCCAATCTTGACCTGAGCAACTTTTGTTTTCCAAGGATGAAAAAAAAGTCCTCAAAGGGAAATGTTTTGCCGATGTGGAAGAGGTGCAACAAAAAATGGCAAAAGCACTAAAAGGCATCAAAATCAACGACTTCAAAAGCTGTCTGAGCAGTGGGAAAAAGTGTCAATAGGTGTATTGCATCAAATGAAGAATATTTTGAAGGTGACAGACGTTTGAATACATAAGAGTAAATACACAATTTTTAAAAATAAATTCTGGGGTTTTGGGGGGCCTCCCTCTTAATTGTAAGGTTCTGCTTTGCAGTTTGTCTCATACCCTGCCCTACAAGATAACAACTGCCTTAGATCTTTCTCCCAGGGCATGTCAAGAACACATGATGTTTGGGTGGTTGAAATAGACATCCTGTTTGTAGGGCACCTGGCGAGGGCAAGTGGTAAATTGTCTTCAGTTCTGGATGAGCCACTGTGAAGCCACAGCCATGGAGACCCCTTCCTGCCATCTTCAATGGTTGAGCATCAAGCTGTCGACTGCTCAGTCCACCGTGTGTGCAAGACTGTGAGAATAAATTTTTCTTGAAAAAAAAAAAACCCCACAAAAACCAAACCAAAACAATAATATAAAATAACTGATAAATCTTCTTTATTAAGTAACAAATACTTTATATACAATCCCTTGTCTGTTGCACATGAGTGCTTCCCCCTTCTCCTCTGAAGTTTGCTCCACATGACCCAAGTGCAAGTTCAGTGCGGGTTTGAGTGCCCTGTGATACTTGTGAGGCCAACTGGTGGTCTTGAGAGGCTTGACAGAGTCTATACTTGCATTCTCAGGCACTGTGCGTGTGGGAGAAAATGCATCAGTTCAGTTCACAAAGACTTAGATGAAGAATTATTAGCTTCATTAAAAATGCCCATGTTGTGTCTCCTACGTATATCTCTTAACAATTGAGCCAGCTGTTACTCTTCAAAATATGTGTCACTTTCCTTGCATTTGGGTCATACTCCAACTGTGAAGATCCACTGAAGAAATAGAAAAACCCTGCAAATACAGACAAAGGAAATAGTGAGATATTTTTTCAAATAAATAAATTTGGCAACATACGAAATCAGAATAACAGATAAATAGAAATGGAAAGTGTTTATAGAATTTACTATGTGCCAGAGATTGTGTTAAACATTTTACACATTTTTTTAAATTTATTTCTGCAACAGTCCTCTGAGGTTTAAGTATAACTAACTCCATTTTACTGATGAGCAAGCTGAGGTTCAGACAGATTTAAAAGCTTGCCCAAAGTCATTCAACAAGGAAAAGAGGAGACAGGATTCTGTTGCAGCTCTGTCAGGCAGCAAAGCCAGGCTCCAGGTTATTAGGTTATTCTGCTTCCAAGCAGATAAGTCTCTGCTTCTTGGGAAATTATGATCTCTTATTTTCTTTTTTCCTAATACTCCTCCTCTCCTTTCCCCACATGGCACCCTGTGGGGCATTAGTAGCTTTAGAGAAGCATAGAGGACCCACTGGGCTCTGTGCTCAAGGTGCTCTGGTTACCCCACAACCAGGATCATCGGCCTCCACCCATCTAGCCGTGAGTAGCAAAAAAAAAAGAAAAAGAAAAAAAAATTTACAAACTTTGGGCATGTAGAAACATAAATATTTGCAACTGACTTCTCAGGAAATGTAGAGAACATCTCCCTAGGAATTAATAACAGCTACAGCATAGAGTGGAGGGGAAAGCCAGACAGCCAGTATTAAGTTTGGACACTCCACAGGAGGGGATTTTTATACTGACATGGTAATTTGAAAGGTAATGGCTCTTGATGTAAGGGAGTGACACCTGAGAAGTGTGATTTTATCCGGATGTATAAAGTAGAAAGATTTGTGTTAAATATATTCAAAACAACTTAATACATGAAGTAATTGTATAATTGGTTAAAATTGATAAATTTGAATTGGGGGGAGAGAACTAGTTGAAGAAAACCTATTATTAAAAAATTTTTAATTATCTTCCTTCTGATACTATAAAATATTTCAAGCACCCCATTGCCAACAAAATAAGTATCCTCTTACCAAAAGCTTCAAAAACAGCATCCACTTTGGAGTCAACCCCTGGAAAGTCTTCTACTATTTGCCTGGGAAATCCTGGATCCATTGATTGTTTTTTCCCATCAAATCTGCACCAAATAAAAATGCAGCTCAGCATTGCCTAGAGACCACGTTACCAAAATTCTTAAATCATGTTAGGTTTAACATAGAATTCTAGCAAACTTTCCAAGTACTGTGAATAAATGTCGAACATGTTTAGCAGTATAGAAATATGTGACTACAGTGCAACGGCAAACTTAGCTCTTAAACTGTATTTTCACCTGGAACAGAGGCAGCATTTTGATCTAGAAGATGCTGCTTATTGTTATATTTCTTCAGCATAGAGAAAAAGAACTTCAATCATTTTTCTATCACAAAGACATGAAGATGTGCACAGATTATAAAGTGAGTTGAATTATTTATCTCAAATACACATTTCAAGTTCTTCATCATACTGGGCTCATCATATATACCCTCCTCACCCTGCACTACTGGATGGCATTCTCTTAGAGAAAGGGATTGGAATAAGCAGCAAAGCACAGTAAATGCCTTTAGGACTTCCTGACTGGACCATCGGGTCTGCTCTGATGTCTCAGAGTCTGGGCAGATGGCCATGAATCAGTCTTTCTATGAGTCTTGGGTTCTATCCATGACACTACACTGCCTCTGCTCGTTTTCCTCCGAAACAGGCTGAGGTAACGAGTGGGTGAGGTCAAGGAAGTTCCTGAGAATCATACAGTAAAGCTGGGAAGACAGGACAAGCACCCAATGCAACAATGAGTAGACCTTAAGACAATGGGAAAGGAATAGTAAATTTTGACCTGGATTCTCAAGGCTTCTTTTAAAAAAGAAAAGCCCAGTTAGGTTTAGAGTCCAGCAGAAAAGCTTTATGGAGGTGGTGGGACTTGAGTCAGGACTTGAGAATGGGTAGGTTTTCGGTAAGTGGGTGAGAGAAAAGGGCACTTCTGGCAGACTGGGCAACAGCACAAAAAGAAGCTCCACCCCACTCTACACGAGACTCAGAACAGAAGAGCTTATGAAGTGTCTGTGACCAGGCACCGAGAGCAGAGGCGTCCAACCTTTGGCGTCTCTGCACTGGAAGAAAAAGTTATCTTGGGCCACACATTAAATACATTGCAACATGTAATCACACAAAAAATATCTCATAATGTTTTAAGTATATTTATGATTTTGTGTTAGGCCACAGCCATTCTGGGTTTCATGCAGCCCGCAGGCCACAGGTTGGACACCCCTATAAATAAACACTTCCTCCACAGTGGTCTAAAGCCCCATCTTCCTACTGAGAGGGAAGCAGAACTAAGGCAGAGAAAGAAAATAATTTCTCTAATTAGGCCCCATATAAAGTCATTTCAGTTGCATATTACCTCCAGTATTTGTCCTCTACAAAGAAGTATGTTTTCTTCTTTTGCTTATCAAAAATGGCTGCGTCTATTTTCCTGATTGTCGGAGGAAAGCCCAGTGTTTGGATGCCTCTAGGGTAACCTGCTTGGACTTCATTTCCTCTGATGGCCCAGAACTGATTTCCTGTTTAAAAACAAATAGTTCAGAATCACATTGAATTTTTAATAGTTAAACCTTTGATCTTTAGAAATACTTTTTAGCATCTTTGATTTTACTGTAAAGAAGAAGCCAGAATTTTAAATTTAGTCACCAGCTTGAAGTGGGCATTTATCAAAATTTAACCCATTGAATGAATGAGTACAGATCAAATGAGGGAATATAAAACTCTAAAGCAATTTATATTATTGTGTTCATTTTTATCATCTATAAAATACATAAATAAAACAATACCAGTTTTAGTCATTTCTTCATTACCTTAGTGTAATAAAATAGACAGAATTTGGTATAAAAGAAAAACTTAAAATCCTATTTAATTTTCCTGTGAGAGGATTTCTTTCTACAAGTTCAAGAAATTATTACATAATAATTACGTTTAAAAATGAAAACGATATCCTTGCTAGTGTCTTCATATGCAGCATCTATTCCTGAAGGAAGAGAGGGCCAAAAGGAGGAGATCAAATGAAATTCAGGTTCGAGAATCCTTAGGGATTTGCGCCAAAAATGTCTGAAATACACGTAAAAAGAAATGGAAATTTAAAAACTCTTTCATTTTTAGTGTGTTTCCCTCATTGTCCTGTCTCACTCATGTTCCCCATTCCCTTATCTCCTAGTTTTGATTATACACAGAAATCAGGTATACTACCCTGGGAAAATATTTTTCTCTTTCTTCAGAAAACTGCACTGGACCTCTTGCCATAAGATGACAGAGTAATGTCTTCTACGAAATAGAAGTTATCCTAAAATGCAAGTTAATTAGCTGATTGTAAACTCTAAATACCTAAAATTCATGTAAAACAGTGTATATGTTATATCATCTTTTCCATTTTCAAAAAGATAGATGTCTGTGTAAGTATATGGAGAGCTGATATCTTTGTATGTGTACAGAACATTTCTGGAAGGACAAAAAAGGGTCTTTGGCTGTGGATGAAGATGGAGAGAACTGAAGAAGCAAGGTCAATGATGTAAGGAAGACTTGCTTTTAACTTTCTTCCCATTTACACAGTTTAAATGTTTTATCCAGCAGTGGGTAAATTAATTGATGAAGTGTAATGCTATTTTGATGTCATTGTTTTAAGGTGGTAAATACAAAATTCCTATTTTAAAGTTATACTTGTGCCTGTTAAAAAGCAACCATGACTTATAACACTGGGGAACAATTAGAGGTCAAGAATTAAATCATGCTGGCTAGGGCTTCAAAAATGGGCTTACTAGTTTTAGGAAAATGTGGAAATTGGAGCACCAGATCAGAGGAATTTTCAGTTCAGAGGAATCATTTTTGTTTGAAATGTTTAAAAACCTCTATCAAGTTTCTGTTGTTTTCATTTCTAAGCATGCACATTGAAAGAATAGAAGGGAAAATAGAAGTTTCTGCTCTGACCTGTCTTTAAAGAACAGGAATTCTCCCCTCAGAGTGCTGGCTGCATCAAAGGACAAAGTGGGATCACACATGGCTGGAGTCTCAGGAGGAACGGACTCTGTGGGCACCACAGGCTCATCAGGGGAAGCAGGGGGAGGTCCTAAAGAGAACACACGTGAGGAT
>PVIA01017835.1:0-14507 GCA_004024845.1 Tonatia bakeri
CCTCAGCACCTGGCTGCCCAGACCACTGGCAGCAGGGCCGTCTCCAGGGCCACAGCGGCGACCTGCTTGGGGACTCGACTTCAGATCAGCTTTGCCTCCTTCTCTGTCTCCTCTTCCTGGGAGCCCGCACTTGTGACCACCTCTCAGAGATGATCACACCTGTCCCCAGGCCCTTGTCATAGGCTCTGCTTTTGAGAAAAACCCAGGCTATTCAAACCCTAACACACAACAGCACAGAATGGAAGGTTCTGTAACAACCCATTTCAGATGAAGACACTGATGCACAGAGAGGGTGGGTAACGTGCCTGAGGTTGCACTGCACGTGTGAATGCCTGGGTGGGAGCCCAGCCCGTCCAGCCCAGAGCCGCATGGCCCCCATCGTGGCATGGGGCTCTCCCAGCCCTGCCGGGCCGTGTGGGCTGGAGGAAGATGTTCCCAGAGGCCACAGGGCCGCGCTCCCTGCGGGACGTGGGTGGGATGCCAACTGAACCCAGGAGACGTGTGCACACTTCAAACAGCACGCTCGTCCACAGCACCTCGTCTTTTTCCGCTGTGTAGCCCCCCGACCCTGCCACGCTGTTTCACACGACCTGCTACAGGGGCACCAATACATTTCTCAAGAATCAAAGCATCAGAGGTCTGACAGGATCCTCAGCAATGGTTCTTCCCATCACCATCTGCCTCTTCTCCTGCCCGAAGGAGAGGAGTGAGTCCCCGGGATGAGCCCCACTGTGCTCCTCGGGCCCTGGGCCACCCTCGTCCCGTGGCTCAGAGACCAGCTCCACACATCTGAGCAAAGACATTGCAAACCCTGTTTTTAAGTTGGGCCAGGGGCCGTGATAGTCACACGTATCGAGCACTCACTACATACCTGTCCGTGCATTTGGAGACTGGAAAACCTAAGATGAATTTATAGAGCACGTTAACTGCATTTCCAAATGAAATGTCCTCGACGTGTTTTCACATGACATTTTTTAGGAGAGTACCTCTTGGTTAAAGCCGTGAACCCCACTGTAAATACCCCGGCCACGTGCAGCTCGCCTGGTCTGGGAGATGGGGTCCAGGAGGGCGCACAGCCTCAACTGCGCGGCCAGCAGTTATATGCAGCTCCAGGTTCCTCGCTGCACCGTGGAGCTGCCTGTCTTTAAGCTGGGGCGGCATCAGTGTCTGGGGTTCCAATGTCAATTTGATTGTCTATTATTAGCGTAATACTCTTGGGGCTGGAACCCTTTCAAGCAGATAGCATGTTGAAAAGACATTTTCTTTCTGTGGTCCCCAGACTGTCTCCTAAAGTAGTTGAAAGTTAAAAGCCTCTGTTATAAAGTTAGAGGATGCAAAATGATTCAATGTAGCTGTTTGAAGTCAGGCACCGGGGCCTCCTGAAATGTGGAAGGGAGATCTGGCTTCTCTCTACATTGAAAGGGTCGGCGGCCCTTTCCCAGAGAGCTCTGCCCACCCACCTTTGGTCTGGCTTTGGGGCCATCCTGCTCCCCTGGGCGGCCCTGCCCTGCACCTGTCTAGCCTCATAGTGAGGAGGATCCAAGGTCCCTGTCCTGATGTTGGGGAGACTCACCCACACAGGTGGTGCTGATGCTGTCCCATCTGCCCGGGCTTTCCAACAGTTGCCACTAGGCCAGCTCCATTGGAACTGGACATCCAGAACCTTCACTGCCCCTGTGTTGCCCAGGAGCCCTTCCTGGGGTCAGACAGGCGCTCAGGGAGCCCCGTGTGACCCTGGGGCGGTTCTCCGCATTCTGTCTCAGCTCCCCTTCTTGGGAAAGATGGACGTGAAATGCTGCCCGCGCCGGATCACAGCAGGGACTAGAGAAGTATTTCACATAAGATGCTCCGTGCCGTTTCTGGAAAATGACATGAGTCTGTGGGTTTTTATGAGACCACCTCGGCTAGGATCCAGGATCTCTGCTCACGGCTGTGATTTAGTTTACACCCAGCTGATCGATGTTTTCTTCTTGGCTCCAGCCCTCGGTCTCAATTTCTGCTCATCGCTGGGGGCTCAATTCAGGTCAAACCAGGTCCCATAAAAAACGTTGTTTTCTGTGCTTTAGAGTTAATATATTCCCCAGTTTCTCTCTTTTACTTTGTTTCTTTTTTCCAGACCATTATTACATTTCATACAAGTTGGCCAGAACGGGCATTCGTCTGGAGAGAAAAATAGCTATGTGTTAAGACACTAATCTCCCTTTCTGAGTGTTTATTAGAGAGGAGGTTAATGAAACCCAAGTGTACTTTGCTGTAAAAGCACCTATAAGTCTGATGGGCCAGGCTCACTGCGGCGAACTTGCCACAGTCAGAACCTGAACCTGAACCAGAACCAGAACCAGAGCCAGAGCCGGGCGGTGTCCCCTTCTCCCCCGAGGTCACCACAAAGTCCAGTCTAACTGTCTCACGGCTTCCTCTCGTCCCCTGGACTGGGCCCCGCCCAGGAGCCAGGTCTCCTCTGCCCCGCCCCCTTCTCTCAGGCCCACCCTTCCGCCTGCTCCCACCCACCCGTCCCACACTCGCCATCTCCTCCCCCGCTTACACTGGAACTCGCACTTCCTGCCTCCTGCAACACTCACCTATTCTTCCTTTCGGTGAGTAGCTTCAAGTGCGGCCACATGCAAACCAGGGAAATGCCAGAAGAAATAAGACAGAGCAGCCCTGCCACCATCTGTCTCTCGTCCCTCAGGCTCTAATTACCTGCAAACCGCCGTCCTATAGCTCGTGCGGGACCCGTGGGCACTCTCTCTGAGACTCCAGGTGTCCTAAGAAGTGGCAGGCACTCAGACGAGGTTCGCACTCAGGGGTCAGATGGCACCGTCGGTTTCCATGCTGTGCTTTTCTCCTCTGACTCCACGTCATGGTGGCCTTGCTGGCAAGGCGACTGATTAAGCAAACCCCTGCCTATGTGGAAAAAAAGGTAGTTGTTATAAAACAGCTAGTGTAGAGAGTATGAAAGGCATGTGTTCGCTTAAACACACATTCGGTAAGTAAAACAAAGGTTGACAAAGTCACTTCCGTGCCCCATTCCAGCTGCTGAGGGGGCTCGTGAACCACAGGACATATTTCCTCCCAGTTCAGGAGGGTGGACCATCCACGATTGAGGCACCTACCGACTCAGCGTCTGGTGAGGGCCCCTGCCCCGCTGGTAGATGGCGGATTCCTCCACGCCCTCACGTTTGGAGGGACAAGGAACCTCTCCAGGGCCCCTTTCTAAGGGCATAAGTCCCATCGATGGCCCGATCTGCTGCGAATCAGTCACCTCTCACAGGCCCCATGTCCTGATACCATCACCTTGGGAGCTAGGGTGGCAGCTCATGAACTTGGGGGGTGCAGACATCCAGCCCATAGCAGTCACTCGTGTGACCGGTGTGTCACACACCCAATACGTCTCCCCTTTCTTCCTGCGGTCCTGACGAAGAGGCTTCAAGCTCAGCAGTCTCCATCCCGGTGTAACTACCGCCAAGAAAGAAATGTCAGGTAAGATGAGAAACATGAGAACTCTGCCATCCGTTATAACCCTTCCCAGACAGACTCTCCCTCTCCCTTCCAGGAACTCAGCCAGCCCCATCCCCGGCACTAAGGGTCTGAGAGCTGGACACCTGGCCAGCAGCGTCATTCTGCCCCTCGTCTGGGGTCGGTCTGTGTTCAAAATGTCTGCACCTGGATTCTTTTGCAACATTGAGTGATCGGAGTACCCCACAGTACACGAAATTATGGTTGTAAATGCTTTCAGCATGGTATTTAGTGATTACAATATATATTTGAGGGTGAGGTGGTAATTTTTCTTTGAAATACATCTAACAAAGACACATTTAAGGTCAAACAGAACAAATTCACTGATTCACCTGAAATTATCTACTTTTTTAGATATGGGAAACAAAGTGAAGTATTGAGTTTTACAAGTAATTTATAGGTTAGAAAAGAAATGAATGTGGGTTTTTGTTCTGAGGGAAGCATCTGTTATTACCTTAGATGCTGCCTTGATTAAAAAGTAATGAATTTACATCTTCCTGGGCTGAAATGATTCGAAGATTTCTAACAACAAGAACAGTATTTTCAAAATGTAATTGATCTTCCTTTTGACAAAAATAAATTACAAAAAGGTGAAAACATGCTCAGTAATGCTAATGACTATCTCAGCTGCTCGGCAGAAAGCAGTACAAATTCAGTCTGACATTTTTGGGACAATGCCCGTCAACCATCAAGAACATTGTCTGCACACTTCAAACCCCAGCAAAACCAACTTTTTTATCTGAAGAATTGAGCAATTAAGATTCAACATGCAAATTAACCACTCTTCATTCAAGGAGAAACTAGCTTGGTCATAAGACTATACATAATGTTTTAAAATAATTATTAAAAAAGCAGGCCAACTAACTTCCAAAAATTCTATATGTGGTCATTTTACTAAGGTTAGCTATGAATTGCCTCAAATTTCCTGGACCAATAAGAATTAATAGTCTAAATGCAAGGCAATATTAAATCAAATATTTCTCTCCGGCTTTATGGAGGTGTAACTGGCATGTAACATTGTGAGCATTGAAGGTGTTGGAAGTAGTGATGTAAGGCATGTGTACATTGTGACATGCTTACCACAACAAGGTTAGTTAACATACCCTTCGCCATACAGACTTACAATACTTTCCCTCAGCAGCGAGAGGACTTCTAAGTTCTACTCTTTCAGCAGCTTTGAGCTACAGCGCAGTGTCGCCACCTGCAGTCCGATGCCGGGCGTTGCAACCAAGCGTTTGTTCATCTTACCCCCAGCCATCACTCCAGCAATCTGCTCTCCCTTCCTAGACGTCTGGTATTTTTAGATCCCACGTCTAACGAGGTCAGATATTAGCTGTCTTTCTCTGTGGGACTAGCTGCCCCTAGCACAGCGCCCTCGGGAGGAGGCGTGCGCATCGGCACAGGGAGCAGACCCTCCCTCCCCGTCTGTCGGTGCACTGCCACTCGCTCCCGCCGCGGCGGACAGGGGGCGTCTCCCGGAGAAAGAACCGCATCGCGTTCCGGAAGTGCGAGTGCTGGCTCACCAGGCACCGTGTTTGGTGGTGTATAACGCCCGCGTGTTTGCCCGAATTGTCGAGGGAAAATAAGGATGTGCATGACACGTGGGTGTGATGATTCCGTGCCCCGGGTTTAACAATGGGCGGAACAGTCGCGTGCACGACGCGCAGAAACATGGGTGCGCGTTATACACGGCAAAACACGGAGCTCTATTTCTAGTTCTTTGAAGAATCTCCACGCCCTTCTTCACGACCGCCGCACCCGTTCACACCCCCACCGGCAGCGGCAAGGGGGCGTTCCTCTCCTTGCCCTCCTCCGCATCGGTCACCCGCGGTCCCTGTGATAACGGCCACTCTGGCGGGTGGGAGGGGGCGTCTCGGGTGCCCTCCCTGTGCTTGCCCCCGGGGTGAGCGATGCTGCGCGCCTTCTCACGGGCCTGCGGGCCACCTGAATGTCTTCTCCGGAACGGTGTCTACTCAGGTCTCCTGCTCCCTTTCGTCAGATGACTGAGCTGCCGTGCTCCCGAGCGGCAGGGCCCGTCTCTGCAGACCTGACTCTGGGCGCGGCGCCATCGCTAGCTTCGGTCGACCACGCGGGGCAGGAGTAGCAGCTGCGCGGGGGCCCGCGGCCTGGAGAGAGGGCTGGCCTGCCTCCCGGGCTTGGTTACACGCCTGGCCCCTGAAAGTGCTCGGAACGTTTACTACTGGAAATTCTGCAAGGATGCATCCTATTTTGAGACTTAAACACTCACCCTATTTGGCCCTTAGTTGTTTTTTTCAGTTTAAAGTAATTTTTCCCCAGTTTTTCCCTCATATTCTACTTATTTTCTTCACTCTGCTGTCCCAATTTTTCCTTCGAGTTGAAACCTGTGTCCGGTAACTTTCCGCCCCCTCTCATTGTCGTTGCTGTCACAGTTCTCCTTCGGCTGCCATGGAGGCCTGTTACGGGCAAGTGTGTGCGTTGAGTCTGTCAGTGTTTCTGTTGATCTTTTATTTTGACCGCTTATGTCACACATTTCTCAAGTATGTCTTTTCTTCCGTTATTTTTGTAACAAGCATCGTGCTTTTTCAGAGAAATGCTATGATGCCTCCGGTCCAGTTCATGGAGTCCCACCCTCTCTGCTCAGGTGCAGTGACCGCTCCTCCTGTTCTCGGGGGTGACAACTGCCCCCTTCCCTCCGCCTGTCAGTCAGCACAACTGGGAGGGGCTCACACCCTGCTCGGTCCGCTGTGCAAACTCCACACGCAGGAGGCTTCCAGAAAGACTTCCTGGGCGATATTAGGCTCACAATAGACTCTTTCCACGGAAAACCTCCTGGCCATGGATTGACTGTCTAACAACAGTAAATTTAAACAGTCAATTAACAGTTAAAGATTAACTGTCTATTTAGAAAATGTATAGATATTCATATTATATAGTTAACTATTTCAATTTGGATTAAGGCAAACTTTATGCAAGTTTCACGACACTTTATAGTTTATGGGACGTATTGTTCCTTAATGACAAGGTAGGCGTTGTGATGAATTCCCAACCTTATTGATCATGAAAGGAGTGGGCTACTTTAATTTTTGGCTCCCAGTTCTTGGCTGCGCTTCAGAACTGAAGAAATATGAAAGTCTGAAGTGGCTGTAAAAATCCCGACCAAATAATTGGATGTATATCACAGCATAATTGAACATCGCCACGAGAATAAATTTATGTCTTCTGGACGATTTGTTTCATTTTAATCTTACAGAAAATGAGAATCGTTCACCACTGGTGACTTCCGTGGATTGCGTGGCTGAGGTAAAAAGACCCGTCGCATTTCCCACCACGCCGCTTGGGCTCCTGGCAAACAGGCCAGTGTTTCCATCCTGCTCGGGGGACGGCGGAGCCGCCTGGGCTCCCGCGGGTTCTCAGGCTTTGAGTCCCGCCAGTGACCGGGTGGGGCCTGCGGGCTATTTCCTCTGGGGCGAATGTGTTACCCAATGAAAACAAGGGGAGGTGCGAATCCAAACACGTAACAGCCAAAGAGGTAGATGATGGCAGCCCCATGAATAGTCTAGCTAGAAATACCCTTTTCCTTCCCTTACTCCCCAGTGTAACCCAGGTTTCCCCGCTGAGGTCCAAGCTGGGCCTCCCCACCGCTGACAGGACTCCAGCCGTGGCCACAAAGGTGCAGGATGGAGGCTGAAGAGGGTGTGTCTTTGTGGCGCTGCATGTGGAGCTGTTGGAAGGAAAGGCTGCTGACCTTCGCCCTCCATCCTCACTGCTGTCTGAAACGTGGTTGCAAGAGCTGGCAGCCCAGCAGCCTCGATGTGGGCGTGAGTGTGAATGTCAGGCTGCCAATGGTGAACGAAGAATTAGAAGGAGATAGGATAGGTTGTGTTCCACCAGCGGGGGAACCGCCTGCAACTCCCTCGTATATAATGTTTTTATATGCAGAAATATGTATTAAGTTGTATTATTCTTGTTCTGTTTTCTGTTATTTGTGGCTAAATTGAATCCTTCCTGGTAAATAGACCTCGTGAGCAAAGTAGTAATTTAGTTACTTAAACTCTTGCAGCTGCAGTTTCTCATCTAAAAAAAAAAAATAAAGATAATAATAATAGTATCCTTCTTACTGTTACAATGACAAAATAAGATAATGGACCTAAACAACTAGTTATCTATTGCTGAGGAGCAAATTGCCCAGAACTTGGTGGTTTAAAATGACAGCAAACTCCCATAAACTGTCACAGGAAAATGAGCTGGGAGGGGACAGAGGCCCACTGGGCTTCTGTGGCTGCGAGCGCCTCCTGCAGCTTAGTCACTCGTCCGAGAGCTTCGGGCACTGGAGCTGGCCGGGCTGGCACAGCTGCTCTCGGGGCGGCTTGAGGACACGGCAGGCGGCAGGCAGCCTCGGCTCTCCTCACACTGACACCACGCACAGCTGTGGAGTCACCTCACGCATGGCGGCCATCTCCCCCGAAGCAGACCAGCCCACAGAGAGCCGGAGGGGAGCCACCGGGCATTTTAGGACCTGCTCCCAGAAGTCACACAGCGAGTGGTTCCTCTGACCCTGTCAGTAGGGGCCCAGGAACAGTCCAGCTGCGCTCGGGGAGAGACATCGGTTTCTAGCTTCAGGGCGGAGGTGTGGCCACGGGGGTCGGGGCACATTTGTGAAGGAATGCAGAAAGACTGCAAGGAATCCTTCCTCTCTGCTCACTTCCAGCCTCTCTTCCCTCCAGGACTTCCCTACCCACATCCACACACTGCACATCACACACATATCACACACACCCACATCCACACACATATCACACAACCACATCCACACACACCCACATCCACACACACCCACCCCACACACACCCACATCACACACAAACCCACATCACACATACTCACATCCACACACACACATCCATACACACATCCACACACATATCACACACCACATCCACACACACCCACACACACACACACACACACCTACATCCACACACACCACATCCACACATACCCACATCCACACACATATCACACACCCACATTACACACAAACCCACATCACACACACCCACATCCACACACACCCACATCCACACACACACATCCACACACACACATCCACACAAACCCACATCACACACAAACCCACATCACACACACCCACATCCACACACACCCACATCCACACACCCACATCCACACACACACATCCACACACACACACATCCACACACATATCATATCCACACACACATACTCACACATTCATTTCCCATTTTTCCTTTGTCCTCAGAAAGAAATAATAGGTTGCATTTAAAATTATACCACTTTTTAAAATTCTACAAAGCATTTAAATAAGATTAAGGTTTACTTTAAATGTTGGAAAAAGACACAGATTCAGTATCTCCAGAATCTGTTACTGAGCAGTGGGGAAATATCATCAGAGGTTGTGGCTTGTTATAAAAATGACAGCAGGCTTTGGCTCCAATCGGATTCCTCAGACCGTGGCCTGCGCACCGACGGGAGGTGGGTGCGCCGGTGTGAACATATGGCAGGTGTTGCCCTGACCCCGGGCTCCAGACCTAAATGATGTGTGACTGTAACAGAAAGAGACCAATTTCCGTAAGTTTTATGTGAGGCGCAGTTTTCTACAGTCTCACCATCTGCTGCCGGGTGAAATTCTGAGCCTGCAGAATGGCATTTCCACTCCCCACCCCCCGCCCTTCCAACGCTGTGATGGACTAGAAGAGCTGCTGGAACGGGACTATTTCCGTCCGCGCTCCCAGCCCCATTCGGGAAGGGGAGCACCGGGCTCATTTCTGAGAGTGCACCTCAGCTCTCAGCGTGCCGGAACGTGTCTACTGGTTGTGGATTACAGCACCTCGTTAGAACCACTGTTTGGTGTTTCGGGATAGGGGGAGAAGATCCTGCTTCCATGCTTTAATGATTCGCTGTGGGCTCGGCAAGCCCTCCGCACCTCTTAGCACACAGTCTGGGCTGGGGCCTCCTTCCACCTCTGATCAGGTCAGGGGGCCCCGGCCTTCGGCTCACGCCAGGTGACTGGAAGGTACACAGGGGACACAGGAGCTTCGTCAGGTGCCAGGAGTAGGGGGACCCACCTGGTTGGGGCGTGTCTGGCGTGGGGACACCGTGTAACCGTCATTGAATGTCTCTTGTATGTGCTCCGGTCACATTTAATGATGTCGCCCCACTCTCTCCTGCGGTTTTACGCCCTTGTTCTAACACCCTTTACTGGTCTGTGCTACCTTCAGGTGACCACAAGGGTTTCACCTGGGTTTTCACTCAGGCCACTGTTGGCTGCCTGTCTCACACCCTCCTCCCTGACCATCATCCCCTGTTGCGAACTGCTCCGCCTGATATCAGAAGCTGTAACCCCCGCCAAGGCTAAGGCTGAGCGAACAACCTTGGAGCTGTAAGCCAGCAAGGAGACAAAAGCTTATCTCCATGGCAGGAGCACCGCTTCTGCTCCTTTTACTTCACCCTGCCTGGACCCCAGTGCTTGATCGGTTAGCCAATGACAGGTATGATTCCCCAAGGGGGGAACGACCTAAGACAGGCACGATCACATGTGAGACCCCCAAGGAAGGACTTTGGGGGCTACGGCAAAAAGCGGGTGATGGACCCTCACCCCTGGGCTTTGACAAAGCCTGAGTGCTCATGGTCTGTGAGAAAATCTCCTTATCTCTTGGCTGTCTTAGTTCCCCTTGCTCCACCTAAGCCTGAAACAATGACAGTGTGGTGCAGCCCTGTACCAGAAAGGGCGGGTTCCGTGGGTGATCAGGCCTAAGAAAGAATATAAAATCCTGTGAAACCTGCATTGTTTAGAGTGCTCTCAGTTGAATGAGAAGGGTCCAAGGAGGAAGTAAGTTTTCCTCAAAGTTTTACAACTCTTTGACCCTAACTCAAAATAGGCCCTCAGAGTTCCTTGTTATTTGATCCATACTTCCTGGCAATGAGTAATGAGCTTTACCTGAATTCCTGTGTAAACCAACCCAATAAAAGCCATTGAGGAAAAGGCTCTTGGTCCTTCTCCTTTGAGAGATCAGCCACCTTTCCTCCCCAAGCAGATCATGTCTTGGTAGGCTTATTCTCATCCATGGCGGAGGGAGGGCTCTGTGGGCGGAGCCCCCCACAGTCCCCGCCCTCTGCCAACTGGCCCGTGGTGACTGCGCCAGCGCCTCGGTCAGGGCGGCGCACAGCAGCCACTTTCTGGGCTCTGTGGTTTGGCCAGGGTAGCTCTGCTCCTCACAGACTCAGTGGAGGCTTTTCCCCCGAGGGAGCCTTCATTGAGAACACTTTAAATCTTCCATCCAGAGGCTGTTGAACAAAGGCAGTCCACCCTCCAGTTCTTTATCTTTAAGTTTATTTTATTTTTTAATAAAAACGGTATACATTTAGGACACACAACAGCACGACTGAACAGACATCCACAAGGTGATGTGATCACGGTGGTCCAGCTACCACACCGTCTCCTCTCCTAGCAAATCTCCCACCATCCACGCGGCCCTCTAACTCCCTGGTCACCATGCTGCGCCCAAGACCACTCAGCTGGATCCGACCAGACAGCCGCCCTTGGGTGCCCCCGGACCAGTGTCCGCCGCCCCCCGCCCCCACCCCCCACTGGGAACCACCGTCCTGCGCTCCCCGAGTTTTGGGGCTGTGCCTGTGGGTGCGAGCGTGCCGCTCTTTCCTCCTGGGTCTGCCTGGGGTCTCTGAGAGCCGCATCCTCCAGGTTTCTCCCCGTTGCTGCCAATGGCGGGGTCATTTTTTCTACTGTTGACGACAGCCCATGATCCCTGTGTGTAAATGCAGAGATGAATGGTGCAGGTGGAGAGATGCGTGTAGATGCATCACTCCACATAGTAACATGTTTGGAGGTAGGTAGACAGACAGACGGACACACAGACGGACAGAGAGGTCAGCGATTTTCAGCCTTGTTCATCTCATGTCCCATACAAGCTAATCGCTGAAATTCTGTGGCACACCAAAAAGACATGTTTTTGCCAGTCTGACAAAAAACGGGTATAACCTTGACTCATGTCCACCAGGCAGCTATTGCCCTGTGGGCTGCTGTCATTTTTATCTGACAATCAAAGGGGAGAGAGGCCGGTGCCCGAATCAGTGGCCAGGAGTTGCCCTCCTGCGGTGCAGTGGGTAAAAATTGCTGAGACGGACGGACAGACAGATATCACAATGTCCTTCTGCATTTACTCATCACGGGGCACTCAGGTGCTTCCTTTGTGACAAACACCGTGATGTCCGCAGGGACATGGCTACTCTCCAAAGGGCTGGCTCCACTTCCTCTGGGATCGCCCTTGGAGGGGGAGTGCTGGACGGCAGGGTCGTCGGTTCTGTTTTTGATTGGTGCTGGTAGCAGGGCCAGAACCTGAGGAGAGGCCTCAGTGAGGGGTGGCTGCAGTTAGGAGCTGGCCAAGGCATGTGCGTGTGGCAGAGAGAAGGGGGCCGGCAGCTGGGAACACGCCAGGCTTCTGTGCAGAGCTGCCTGAGGCCCTGCCCCCAGCGGCTGCCTTGTGCAACAAGAGGAAGGCACAGGCTACCGTCCTCAGCTGGGAGGCAGGGTGATGAGCCCACGAAGGGCCCTCAAGGATGGGGAGCCTTTTCAAAGGTGGGGAACGTGGGCACAGGGACTCACAGAAGCTGAATGCCAGCCTGTGACGTGGAAGACGCAGGGTGAGCAGACCCAAGCACAGTGGCGAAGGGGTGCGGAGGGGCAAAGATGGGGGAGAAACACTGATAGAAAAGCCAGTCCAAGTGGGGTCCCCACTGCTGATGGCAAAGAAGGGACAACTGGTGGCACCCTCACAAAGACCTGGTGCCCCTAGGACCCGGCACTCCTGCCCTTGGGAGCCTCTTCCTGGGTCTGCCCTGGGGTCACCACTGGCTCCTATCCCTGAGGTCACTTCCCCCAGTCACCACCAGCTACTCCCTTTCCCAGTCCTGGGCTCCGTCCACCAGAGGAGCTGCAGAACGTCCTGCCCACCGGCCACCACTGAAATTACCGAGTGGGGTTTGGGCGCAGCATGCCGAGCTTTCCTGTGGTCAGTGAAGGGAGACGGGGTCTGTGAACCTGCGCATGCCCCTCCCCAGGGGGTGCGAAGGGGTCCCCATGAGCGAAGCTGAGATTTGAATGAACGTCTGCTAGACACCAAAGCCACAATGGGCACAGCTATGTCAGCGTTATCACGGAGACTAGAACTTGCCATCGCACAAAACGCTGTGCAAGGGTGGACTCTGGCGCCGAAGCATCGCCCAGGAACACTCTGTGGTCTCAAGTTAGAAGCAAACCGGAAGGATGGACCAATAACCAAACAGGCCCAGGCACTGGCATCCCCCACTGTGATGCAACAGCTTGCAGGAGGGAAGCGGTGTTTGTTTTGTTTTGTTTTGTTTTGTTTTGTTTTGTTAGAAAACGAATGTCTGAATCCATTTTGGACAATGTATTTCTTTCCCAGATTTTGCTTCTGCCATGTAGCCTTAGTACTGAGAATGACCCGATGTTCTCACTCAAAATATCTAAGAACAGGCTAAAGAATCTTAATTGCAAGACATCGCCAGGTCGTCAATACTTTAGGAGAGTTGTGTGTCCTATAAAACGGTTTCCTTCACGCCGGTGGTAAATGTCAACAAAACCTAGACCACTAGTCTGGCTAGTTCTCCTTGAGTTCCCGTGAAGGCTAATGTCAAGTTTATTGATGCCCCAGACAGGAATGAGTTGTTCACCTCGCACGCCGTGGAGTGAGGACCTGTGGGCTCAGGCCCCTCGTCCCCACGGCAGGCAGGTCTCGGAGCCGGTCCCTTCGGTGGGGCTGCAGGGGATGAGCTCTGAGTGCTGAATCGGAGGGCTGCTTCTGCCACGCATGTCCGCGGTTGTGCTGTAACTGAACCAAGGAAGGGACTATTTCTAGGTGCATCGCTGGGAAATTGATCCTTTGGCAGAAGAAATGATATATACACATAATTGAATACATGATATGCTTCCTTCTTTTCTACACTCATTCTTGCAAAAGAAAAGGCTCAGGAAGAAAGGATGAGGAGGTAAAGGGTAAACATTTAGAGGGAAACAGCATACCTTTGACCTAGAAACTCCGAGTCTGTGTCACTCACCACTGGTGGGGGGAGGGGAGCATTATGTTTCCTGGTCCCCTCCAAAGCCACCGTGGGTTGTTCCCCTGTGTGCTCCCCGAGGACCTTGCACACCTGTCTGTTCCTGTTGTGCTCTGTTGACAGTTCAAAGCCTCTTGAAGTAAAACACCTTTCTCCAGTCTTGGCATCCCGCAGCTTAAAAAAATAAACCACGGTCTCCTTCTCGGACAGTCTGGTGTCATCAACTCAACCATGGCGTCTTATGTTGAGATATTTTTGAAAATGAGAGTATATATATAATGACATTTATGAAAACATTTTGAGGGCCAAGATGGAGGCATAGGCAGTCGCACTGTGCTTCCTCGCGCAACCAAGACTGAAAACAACAAAGATTGAGAAACAATTAACAACCAGAACAGAGAGAAATTAATTGAACAGAAGGCGGGCTCCAGTACATCCAGACCAGTAAGGAGTGGCGGAGTCGGGAGGCCTGCGAAGTGGGGTTGAGGGTTCCCAGCGGGAAGAGGCGCTGGCTGGTGGGCGTGCAGGGTGCAGACGGCAGTGGCAGCGGACGGACCGGTGGCGGACGCGGGGCGCGGAAGCGCGGAGCCGACTAGCAGACCCAGTGAGGGGTGCAGGGCAGCTGGCTGTCCGCAGCCACACGTTTGCGCACGAACTAAGTGAAAAACGGGCAGCGCGCCGCGTTTCAAAGCTTAAGAGCCCCGTCTGGGAACTGAGGCCGGGAGACTCTCACAGGAGACTTCTCGGGGAAGCCCACAGAGTCCGAGAAAGTGCACCAGCCCACCGCCCGGGAGCCAGCACAGCAAGGGCCCAGTTTGCTTGTGGGAGGCAGTGGAGGGGACGGAAGTCCTAGAGAGAGCGGAGCAGGCGCCATT
>PVIA01017836.1:0-14517 GCA_004024845.1 Tonatia bakeri
CATGCATTTCTTTTGCATATGTAATTTCCCATGAACAAATGAACATTTCATTGGAATCTGGCTGAATAGCATAATGGACAATAAAATACCACATGTATCATCTTCAAATAGTCTGCAGTACAGGAACAGTAACAATCAACTAAAATAAATGCCTGCCAAAATTTGGCCAATGCAAATAATGTGGATTGCCTTGCATTTTTTATTGTTCAATGATTAAAAATAAACTACAATGAAGAAATTAATTTCCAAGCAAATTCAGTGTCAGTGGTATGTACTGATATAGAACTACAAAAGTATATGAGTTTTCAGAGCTGAGGAAATCAAAGACAACCCCTCCTCAGTGTCCTAGAGAAATTGAAACTGATCCAGATACAGGTGGCAATACATTAAAACTTTGTGTGAAAACTCTTTGCTTTATAATGCTACTTATATTTCTAGATTATCTATTAAAACTAAACACATCACACAGCACCAGCACTTTTCCTTTTATATCTTGAAAAAAACACATGAGCAAGAATGGAAGAAAAAAAGATTGATTAGAAAAGTCCACAGTCTTTCAGGTTCTCTTTGATTATTATATCTGTAACTGCATCAAACACGAACTTGACATTTTGAGTGTCTGTAGCACAGGTCATGTGGGAATAAATTTCCTTATCTTCTTTTCTTAAATTCAGGTCTAGAAACTGGTTCTTGATGTAGTTCCCTGCATCTTCAAATGTATTTGGCCCTTGTTAAAAGAAAATAAGTAAATATTAATTGCATTAAAATAAAATTATAAATATCAGTAAGTTTTAGGATTTCACTTTGTGTGCTTCTATTTGATTAACTCTGTATTTAAACAATCAATATTAGCAATGGCAATTACCTGGGATTTCTGCAATACCTACTTTGTGCTTGGAACTACACTTACTCACTGGGGGCTTCCAGTGGCTAAAATTTAACTGCTACATCTAAAAGTTTACAATACAATAGAAGTACTAATATATTTACACAACCAAGTGAGTGAGTAATAAAGTCTAAATATATGTCAAAGGCAATGTGTGTATATGTATGTGTGTTTTAATATGAACTAAATGAAGAAACATAGAAATTGTAGAGTGAACTACATAATAAGGTAGTGTTTGAGCTGGACCTTGAAGAATGGCTAGAAAAGCAAAGGAAAATTTTATGAGTGAAAAACAAAAGTGAGAGTGAGAATGGACTGTACCACTAGACCTGAAAGTAGGGTTGAGAAGTGAATGTACATTTTGGAGAATCTGGTTGGATAAAAATGAAAGATTTTTATAGAAGGATTGCAGTAAATCAAGAAGAATAGGTGGTAGGGGCCAAAGTATGGACTATGTTGCTAACTAAACAAGATAGCTACAATGAGAAATGTAAGATTATACAGAACTATTCTTGACTGATGTTTTAGTACAGTTAAATAAAGAGCCAATGAAAGCTGTGGTTGAGAAAGTTTGGACTAGTAGCAGGACACAAAATGAACCAATTGGGAAAAGGTAAAAATAAAGAGAAAGGCCAACAAATACAAAACACCTAAAAAGGATCTGCTGATAGGGTTATAACAGAGTATGCTTCCTGGAGACCTAGCATAGGATGGAGCAGTAGCATAAAGATTTTCCAAGGTGGTGAGGTTTGTTCCCCACTTTATTGTTACCAGGAAAAAACTCCTTGAGGGACATTCTTTAGAACAATGTAACATAGTTAAAGTCCAAAACACCAACACAAAATTCTGGCAACGATGTGAAGCCACAGGAACTTTCATTTATGGCTGGTGGGAATGCAAAATGGTGTGGCCACTTTGAAAGGCAGTTTGGCAATGTTTTACAAAATTAAACACCATCTTATCATACAATCTAGAAACAGTAGTGCTTGGCATGGACACAAAAACTTTTGTGCATACAAAAACCTGCATGTGGATGTTTATAGTGTCTTTATCCAAAATTGCCCCAAACTGGAAGCAACCAAGATGTCCTTTAGTAGGTGAAATGATAAAGATACTGGTTTGTTTATTAAATGAAATATTACTCTGCAATAAAAACAAACAAACAGACTATCAACCCATGAAAAGATATGGAGGAAACATAAATGAATATTGCTTTTAAAATTGAAAAAAGTTAGAACATGCCACATACTGTTTAATTACAGCTATATGACATTCAGAAAAGGGCAAAATTACAGGAACAGTGAAAAGATCAGCAGTTCCCAGGGGTGGGAGAGGTGGGGAACATCGTGAATGGGTGGAGCACAAGGATTTGTAAGGCAGTGAAAGTACTCTGTGTAATTCTGTAATGGTGGATACACGACATGCATTTGGGAAAACCCATAGATCTGTACAACACAAAGACTTAACACTAATGCAAACTATTGACTTTAGTCAATAATGTGTCATCTGTTCATCAGTTATAACAAATGTACCTCAGAGATTCAAGATGTTAACAGGGAATACTGTGGGAGCTGACCAGAAAAGAGGAGTATATGGGAACTTTATTTTCTGTTCTAAACTAAAAACTTCTCTGAGAAATAAATTCTAGTAGTGAAAAGAAAGTACTGAGTCCATATTTAATTTGTGTATTCAATATAATTATATTTAATAACATGATAAATGTGTGGACATATAATTACTACTTATAAATACAGAAGAAAGATATTAGCACTGATTATAGGCTAGTGATCTAGCTAGTATGACAGAATGTCATAGTCCTAATATGACTCCACTTAGTACCTGGGCTACCTGTGTATCAGGTGGTGAAATCAGACTTGTATTTGTGTTTAAATTATAAATATTTTCATTTTACCTAATTTCATTAACTAAGAGCATATAGTTACAAAAAGTCTCCAAAGGGAAAATAACCTTCTATAGAACCTGATATTTATAATCATTGATTAACAGAATCAGCACTAAAACTCTAGGATCTAGGAAAACTGGAAAAAGAGAAGGTGCCACTACTCTCAAATTCATATGCTCTTTGTCAGGAAACTTAATTCAGACTTTGAAAAACCCCTGAGATCTAAAGCAACATTACAAGGCTTCATTGGGAAACATATTAAAAATCCCAGGGACTTCTGGTCAAGATGGAGGCATAGGTGGACACACTGTACCTCCTTGAACAACCAAAATTAAGGACAACAAAAATTTAGAAAGAAAAAAACAACCAGAACAGACAGAAAATTGAATTATGCGGAAGTCCAACAACCATTCATCCAGATCGGAAGAAGGGGCAAAGGAGGCAGCTGGCTGAGAGGGGTCATGGTAGGAAAAAGCAGTGGCTGGCATACCACAGGAGCAGTTGGCAGACCCCAGGTGCATAGGCTGTTGCTAGCAGACACCGGTGGCAGACCCTGGGCATGGGGAGGCAACAAACAGACCCAGTGAGGTGCACAAGGCAGCTGGCTGTCCCCAGTCACACATTCATGCGCAGATAAACCAGGTGAAAATGGGCAGCGAGATAAACCGAGCAACCCAGGGCCCCAGCGCCAGGAAATAAAGCCTAAAAGCACTGATTGAAAACACTTGTGGGGGCTGAGGTGCCAGGAAAAACTCCCAGCCACACAGGAAAATGCACTGGAGAGACCCCTGGGGTCCTAGAACATACACAAGCCCATCCACCCAGGAATCAGCACCAGAAAGGCCCAGTTTGCTTGGGGGAAGCAGAGGAAGAGACTGAAATCTAACAGAGAGTGGAGCAAACACCATTGTTCCCTCTCTGACCCCTCCCCCACATACAGCATCACAACCCAGCAACGGGGTTGCCGCACCCTGGTGAACATCTTAAGGCTCCACCCCTCATACGTAAGAGGCTCGACCAGACCAAAAAAAAAAAAAAAAGGCTCAAATGAAAGAACAAATCAAAGCCTCAGAGTCAGTACTTTTAAGTGACCAAGAGATAGCCAACCTATCAGATGTATAGTTCAAAGCACTGATGATCAGAATGCTCACAGAATTGGTTGATTTTGGTTGCAAATTAGATGAAAAAATGAAGGCTACACTAAGTGAAATGAAGAAAAATACACAAGGAACCAATAGTGATGGAAAGAAAACTAGGTCTCAAATCAATGGAGTGAACCAGAAGAAAGAAAAAAAACATGCAATCAGAAAAGAATGAAGAAATAACAATTCAAAAAAATGAGGAGAGGCTTAGGAACCCGCAGGACAACATCCAAATTATAGGGGTAGTAGAAGGAGAAGAGAAAGAGCAACAAGTGAAAAAGTTATTTGAACAAATAATAAAGGAGAACTTCCTCAATCTGGCAAGGGAAATAGACTTCCAGGAAGTCCAGGAAGCTTGAGAGTCCCAAAGAAGTTGGACCCAAGGAGGAACACGCCAAGGCACATCATAATTATATTACCCAAGATTAAAATGAAGGAGATAATTTTAGAAGCAGCAAGAGATAAGGGGACAGTCACCTACAAAGGAGTTCCCATAAGACTGTCAGCTGATTTCTCTAAAGAGACTTTGCAAGCAAGAAGAGGCTGGAAAGAAGTATTCCAAATCATGAAAGGCAAGGATCTGCATCCAAGATTGCTCTATCCAGCAAAGCTTTCATTTAGAATGGAAGGGCAGATAAAGTGCTTCTCAGATAAGGTCAAGTGAAAGGAGTTTGTCATCACCAAGCCATTATTATATGAAATGTTAAAGGGACTTGTCTAAGAAAAACAAGATAAAAAATATGAACAGTAAAAGGGCAGCAAACTCACAGTTATTAACAACCACACCTTAAACAAAAGTAAACTAAGCAAACAACTAGAACAGTAACAGAACCACAGAAACGTTAGAGATCACATGGAGGATTAGCAACAGGGGAGTGGGAGGAGGAGAGAGAGAAAAAAGGTACAGAGAATAAGTAGCATAGATGGTAGGGAGAAAATAGACAGGGGGAGGGTAAGAATAGTATGGGAAATATAGAAGCTAAAGAACTTATGACACATGGACATGAACTGAAGGGGGGAATGTGGGTGGGAGGGAGTGTGCAGGGTAGAAGGGAACAAAGGGGGTAAATGGGACAACTATAATAGCATAATCAATACAATATATTTTAAAAAATAAGGAAAAAAATTTCAGTTTGTGCCCTGACTGGGGTGGCTCAGTTGGTTGAGTGTCTTCCTGCAAAATGAAAAGTTGCTGGTTTAATTCCCAGTGAGGGCACACTCCTGGATTGTGGGTCAAGTCTCCAGTTTGGGGTGCATGCAAGAGGCAACTGGACAATGTTTCTCTCTCTCGTGAATGTTTCTTTCCCTCTCCTTCTCCCTTCCTTCCCAACTCTCTAGAAATAAATAAATTTTTAAAAATCTTTAAAAAAATCCAATTGAAATAAAGCTTATATTCCTACTATAATGTTCAGGATAACAGTTTGCTATGTTGTTTGATACATTGTGTGGAGTAGCAACCCCCATCTATCTAACTACCTCCATTTATTTATTAGGGCTTTGCTTTAATGCTGACAATGTGGAGAGGTTTCCTTTTTATACGATTCTTTCCAGTTAGGATTATACACATGACTCAAAAATTATCACAAGTCTCAGTCTAATAAATATTACATGTCAAGATCAGACAGGGATATATAGGTACATACAAGAATTTACTACTCTGTAATTAAATGAAAAGAATCTTACCAGTGTACTCTGGAAAGCAGACACTAAGATGCACTTTGGTCACTTTTTCTTGAAAGAGATCTTTTTTATTGAGAAACAGGACAATGGAGGTGGTTGCAAAGTACTTGTGATTACAGATACTGTTGAACAAGTGAAGACTTTCATGCATTCTGTTCTGTTCAGTTTAAAAGATGAGAATGTGTAGCATTATTATTTGTAAAATATTATTGTTGAGTATTATAAACAATGATCTAGAAGTAACATCTTTGGAAGACTTTAAGTTGAAAAATGTGGTAGTAATATTGGAACAAAATGCTTGTTTTTCAGTCTGGACTTATTTTCCTTCTAGACTTACCACTTCTTCGTCTTCCACCAGGACCATGTCATAGGCACTGAGTGCAGCACAGAATATAATGCATGTGACTCCTTCAAAGCAGTGAATCCATTTCTTTCTCTCAGATCTCTGTCCACCTACATCAAACATTCTTTAAAAAAAAAACAAAAATAATAGAATTACAAATCTTACAAATATTCTCCAAAATCCATATTAAAATTAACATTGGGAGTTATAAATGGATACTTTTGTGTCTTTAAAAAGTATGCTCTTGATTTTTATTGCTTATAAAATGTGTTATTTGGCCAATTTGCATCTCAAAGACTAAGAAAGAAATTTCACTGTATACTTTTTTAATTCATGCAAATGATAGTAAAATAATTCACATACTGACTTTGAACATGTGGAAAATTTAAAGTAGTTTAGGATTTTAGTAAGAAATTAATTAGTCTTAAGAGATTTTGATTACAGTCTATATATAGTCTTACATTAACATAATCCACAAGAAAATTGAAAGCTATCATAGTCCAGATACTATAAATCTTGGCTATTTCCTTAGCTCTTCCTACATTCATTTATTCATTTACTCATATGATTATTGATCTTTGTCATGGATTGGATGGATTAATATTAAAATGGTCATGCTATTGATTCAATGCAATCCCTATCAAAACTCCAATGGTATTTGTCAAAGAAATAGAACAAATAATCCTAAAATTTGTATGGAACCACAAAAGATCCAGATAACCAAAGTAATCTAGAGGAAGAAGAATAAAGTTGGAGGCATCGTGCTCCCGATTTCAAACTATACTACAAACCTATATTAATTATAAGAGTATGGTATTGGCATAAAAACATACACATAGACACAATGGAATGGAATAGAGAGCCCAGAAATAGATCCATGCACTATCAGGGTGTCCAATCTTTTGGCATCTCTGAGCCACCATGGAAGGAGAGTTGTCTGGAGCCACACATTAAATACACAAACACTAATGAAAACAAATCTTATAATGTTTTAAGTAAATATACAATTTTCTGTTGGGACACATTCATAGCCATCCTGGACTGCGTGCGGCCCACAGGCCATGGTTTGGACACACCTGCCAGACATTGTGCTAGACCTAGTGACACAAAGATGAAAGATACTCTCACTATCTTCAAAGAGCCCTCTGTTTGGTAGACATAAAATCAAATACATTACTATAGTATATTTAATAAATATCCTAATATACAAAATAGAATGTAAGCATAGAGGAAGATTTAAGTCAGCTTGGGAGATCATGAAATTTACTCATAGGAGGTGTTTGAAAATTTGTATTTTGATAAAGTCACCATTGTGGACCTAGCAATTCAATACAGAAACCAGGAGCTAAGTTTTTAATGTCTCTCTTTCCCTTAACATCCATATGGAACACATTCAAAATGCAGTTTCTAATTCAACCATTTCTTTCCAACTCCTTTCCTTTCATATATGCTACCAACACTCTGACCAGGGCTGCTGCAAGAGCTCTGCTTTTCAATGGCTTCTTTCCTCCCTCAGAATCAAATACAAATGGGTTTAATAAACACAAAGCCCACAAAGGCTCTAACTCTGTTAGTTCTTGTTTACCTGTCCAAGCTTAGTTCATGCCACTTTCCTTTTCTTAATACAGTTCACTCATAAGGCTATTCTTTCAGCTCCTTTAATATGAACCTTTTGATAGTTCAGGATTTTTGCAGTCTACATACTTTCCATATGACATGATTGACTTTTTCCTTATATAACACTTCTTTCTCAACAGCTGTCAGTGTTAATATTTCTTCCACAAAGAAGGCTCTCTTTATCCCTCATTTACTTTCTGTCACATCAGTGTCTTTATTTCATTTATAGTAATTGTTTCAATTAGTCATTACTTTTTACATGTTTAATATTTGTTATGCCCCTACTAGATAGTGGCCTCAGGAGGGCAGGGACCTTACCTACATTAATGACAGCTATGTCCTCAGGGCCAGGCACTCTGTCACATAATAGACATGTGATAAATATTTGCTAAAGAAATGAGTATATTCCATGTTAATGGGATGGAGAGAGTATTTTCATGTAAAGTGCACATGCAAGTCAAGGAATGAGAGAATCTGGTGTGTTTGGGGTAAACAATAATTTATATTTTGGGAATATAAAGATTAAGGTAAAATCATTGAGATACATGACCTCATAATTATTCATTTATTCAACACAATGTTTATTGGTCATACTGGGCATTAGAGGTTCAATCTCAAGAAGCTTCTAATCTGGTGGTGGTGGTGGTGGTAGTGGGGAAGGGGTGTGTGTGTGTTTGTGAGTAGACTTAAGGTACCCATATACATTAGGGCCTATAGGGGGTGGGTTGTAATTTGAAATGGAGTGATTAGACATGCAGAAGATGAAACTTATGTAAAAACCTAAGAAAATTCAGTTTGAGGTATTGAGCCAAATGTATGCCTGGGGAAGAATATTTTAGGTAGAAGAAACAGAGGAAATAGCAAGAATAAAGGATTTAAGCAGGCAAAAATACACCTGAGGTGTTAGGCTAGAAATACACTTCCAGGGTTTTTTATATTACAGGAGAAGATGATAATTTATACTGCAGCCAATGGGGGACAGAGAGTTTTGCATAGCGAATTAACATTTTTTGCTTTTGTTTCTGTTATTATGTTTCAGTCACTTTGACTTGAGGCAAAGAAATAAACTATGGGACATTTGTAATAGTTTAACAATAAAGATATTACCAAGAAGCCTGCAAGTCTATAGAGATTTCAAAGGTAATAACTATACTTGGAATAGTAAGTGTCAATCAGCTGACTTAGTGATAATAATCGAAAGTATTGTACATTTGTATGTCTCTACTGCTTCAACCTGCACATGTGAACCAAGTATAGAAGATATATAGAACTGAAACTCCTCAAATATATACTACGTGTACATACAGGATGTGGGAAAAAGTAGGTTTACAATACACAAAATTCATTCTTGTATTATTATTTAATAATTATTGTGTTATTTTTCAAATGAACACCTATAAACCTACTTTTATCCCACCCTGTATGTGGATAGATAGGTTAATAGGCAGATAGATGTACACCAATGTAAAATCACTCCATTCAACAGTAGGTTGAAAGAGAAGATGCTCATTAATATTTAAGAGTTTAATAGTCATATGGTTTGAAAATTTAAATTGTGTTAATAAAGATTATATTATATGCTGCCAATTACCAAAACCTCTGCAGTATAAGTCTTGCAATATAAATGGAGGAAGAGAACAGGGTTTTGATTTTAAGGTTCTATTATGTGAAAATTAACCAACAAATTTATTTTTTAAAAAAACAGTCAATGTTCTTATTAAAGCAAGGATAATAAATATGGATTCAGACCTTTAAATTTTTAGTCAAATGATTTGTTAGCCCTTAAAAGTAATCTTAGTCTCTTCTCAAATTTTGAAAAATAAAGTTTTATCTATTGTTTTATTAAAATTACATATATTGAAATGAAGCATAAAATGTGGGATAAATAAAAATAGTTCAGATCATAACTTTTATTTCCTCTGTAAATTCCCACATTACCAACTGTAATGTTTTAACCCTAATATAACATGGCTAAGAAGAATTTACTCTTTGCCAGGCATAAACATTCTACAACAATTAACTCATTTAAACTTTACCATAAACTTACAAGGCAGGTACAATTATTACTTCTATTTTTCATGAGTCCTTTAAGCAATTAGTCCAAGGCTTATTAATTCAACTAGTATTTGTTGAAGCTGCTATGTAACTGGAACCATGATAGGTTCTGTGGGAATGGTAGTTATTCTGGGAAAGTTGTTAAGCTTTGTTGTGAATCTCATTAAGTTTAAATACATTTACTTAGACCAGAAGTCCCTGAATAGGACATACTGTCTGCGATTTACTTGATGAGGGTTCAATTTTCAAAAATGCATCAAGAAAATTGCTATTATCTTTTCTGGGTAGTCTATCCTTCTTCCCCAGGTTAGATGGCAGTTCCATAATTATTATTTTCTGTGTTGTCAACAGGTTACTGGGCAAATTCTCCCCTTTTCAGGTCTTTTTTTCTACTTCCCTAATGGAGATAGTATAGGCAGTCTGGATTCTAGGTGTTACACATATTGTCTATTTAGTCATATATAAATACATGATGGGTCATTTGTTGGCAAATGAATGTGACACTGTGATTGGACGAGTATGCATTAACTTGTAGATTAACCTGGTGAATTGAGGATGGAGTATACATCACTACGATGACCAAGTTTAAACTTATGGTGGGCTTTTTCAAACTAAAACTGCTCCTTGTATTCCCATCCACTAGATTTTAATACGTGAGAACTTCCATACTTATTATATTCTTTTTGGCTATAATCCTCTCCTCAGAGTTTGCTTTCATGGTGGGTATCCTATAATGGAGAACTAACTAATCATGGCACTAGGACAAAAGTCACTGGATGAAAGGGGTATTTGTATTGAGAGTTCAATGTTCAAATTCCACAGTAAGAATGATGATGTTATAGGAGCCAATTCACAAGACATCTTGATTAAGTTTTCCCCACAAAACAGGGCTTGGGTTAGTCTAGTTAGCATTTGTTTTAAGCCTTTTTTTCTCTGCTTTAATAGACAACTAACCTATTTCCATCCATTCTGGTAAAAACTTTCTTTAATCACATTCATATATTTTTAAAATATCTTATTTATTTATTTTTAGAGAGGGAAGGGAGGGAGAAAGAGAGAGAGCGAGAAACATCAGTGTGCGGTTGCTGGGGGCCGTGGCCTGCAACCCAGGCATGTGCCCTGACTGGAAATCGAACATGCGATGCTTTGGTTCACAGCCCAAGCTCAATCCACTGAGCTATGCCAGCCAGGGCCAATCACATTCATATTTTTAATCATATATATTCAAATCTTGCAAATTTGAGAATACTCTTAAGATGACTTTGGATAACTGCTCAGATTCCTCACATGATAACCAAATATGTTACCTCAGAGAGAATAATCATTTCTTTCATGCTGATATTTTTTAAATTTTGAAAAAAAATTTATAAATTTTTACACAGTCCCTAGTAATGAATACATTGTTAACTTGAAATGCTCATTAGCAAATCAAACCAATAGCTGGCATTTTGGTCTTTATATTGATTCTTCTGGATATTATGTTACCTTTAAGAAAAGTTATACCATGCTTTTTATTTGTTTTAGGTCAATCTATATGGAAAATAAAGGGGGTGAATGGCATGTAATACAGCTTTAATACCCTTAATTCCCTAAGCAAGTTAAGGTAACCAGAGTGACATAATAATACTGAAGGGAACTTGTAGTTCTCATTTTGGGTAAAGGTTTTTGTTCTTGTTTTGATAATACATATCTTCTTATTAAGTAAGGTACTTAAGGTAGGATTCCTCCTTTTTGTGTGTTTTATTTTATCTTTATTACATTTTTAAATTTTTTAAATGCTTGAAATGTATGATGTATCTAAAAATTGACCAGCTAGGCTTTTGATTGATAGCTGAACATCAATAATTTGTTAAATTGCCCATAGCATTAATATAGGGCAAGTCATCAGAGTTTTATGGCTTTATATCAAACAGTTGAATTATCAGTTGAATTTATAGTCTATTTTAAATAATCAGGAAGCTTTTGAGTTTTATGGGTTTATATAACAATTGGCTAAATATTTACCTCACAAGATTATTCATACTTCATATCAGAGTACATTGTTATTAACCTGCTCTTTACAGTACTTGCAAAATCATTTTATAACATATGACAGCTAAAAATCAATAATGCTACTGCAGCTAATTTATTTGTTAGGTGTTTTTGCTATCCTATAAGCATGTGATTCTCTTAGAGAAATTACAATTATTGATATCTATATATTTGACCCCAGAAAAATAAGATCTAATCTGAGCTGAAATTTATTTTAAACTCTTCTGTTGAATGAGATTTATTCAAGAGATTTGGTTATATCACAGCTGACATAACTTCTTAAGATGGCTCCATATATGACAGGGACCAGAGAGGGATCTGTGCCTTCACTGCACAGCCAAAGCCAAACGGCCTAACCAAGTGCTCCGGTGTCCAGTTCTAAAAATCAGGGTAGGTCCTTGCAAACATAAAGTATATGCACAGAAGTCACTCTAAATTCTTCAATTGTTTGTGATTAAGAAACAGAATCAAAAGGAACCAGGGTTTCTAAATTCCCATAATTGTTAATTCCATATTTAAGTGATTTTAAATAATTCAATAATAAAACAAGTAATTGTATTTTTTAATATTTTATAATAGACTTTAATACTTTAAAATTTTTATTGTTTAAAATATTTTATAGAGAAATTCCCTGCATTCTCTTCTTATAGAAGATGATTTTAATAACTTGCCCTCTTGAGTTGGAAAGCAAAACCTATCAAAGAAAGAAAAGAGCTGAAAATTGGTTTCAGTGGATAGCAAAGAGGTAGTAGTTGCATAGTGTACAAAATGTTATGTCAAAATAAGCACTAACTGTGCTTCACAATCCAATTCACAAACATTTTACATTTTGGCATTTACACTGTAATGAAAAATTGGCAAAACCTTTCTCATTCCTCCATAAGAACTAGAAGTATATGAAAGTAGACTAGAAGACATGTAAGACAATATGTACAAAATTAACCACAGAACTACAAAGGGACACAAATACTAAAAAAAAAAAAAGATCAGAAGATGGCGGCATTGTGGGGGGAGTCCTGATCCCCTTCCCCACTGCTCGGGAGAGAATTTGGCTGATCTGAGGAGAGACAGAACAGGAGACCACCGATATCGCAACATTTATGAAAACAGGACATCAGAAGTTGACCAGACATTGAAAAAACAGAAGGTAGGAGCACGTCTTCAGGAACAAAGGGGTCTGTGCTAGCAGCAGAGAGCCAGCAGGCGCCTGTGGAGAGGGGCGGGCGCCTGCGGAGAGTAGGCCGGCGCTTCAGGGTCTGTCTCCGGGCACCTGGGAGAGCGGAGAGTCGCTGACCCATCCCCATCCCCAGGCAGGGATCGAGAAGCAGAGGCGAGGGAGCTGTGCGCACCCGCGAACTTTCTGGGGAGCAGTGAGTGCCCAGTCTGCCAGAACAAGGGAGGTCTTGCCGTGGGTGCCCACACCACCAATCAGGGGAGTGTGTGGTTTTGGCGAAGACTGAGACCCCACAGCCGGCCGGGAGCAAGGGAAGCGCTTCAGGAGCTGAGGTGATTTGGAGTGGGCGTGCACCCTGCCGGGGTTGCTGACTTTTAAGCTAGGGACCCCAGAAATTACACAGCGCTTCACAGGTCCCCGGGGCCCAGGGCAGCGGGGGCAAAGGGAAATACGTGACCCCTCCAAAACCCCAGAGGGTCCATTGTGAAACTGGAAGAGGGATGGGGCTTCCCGAGAGACAGCGTGGAGCCCACAGAGGTGAACTATGGGACTCCTCGCAGCCCCGGCCCCGGCACTGTGAACCCGGAAGAGAGGCGGGTGCTTTGCTGAGCGTAAAGCCTGTGGTGGCGAAGCTGGGGGAGGGGCGCACCCCCTTGCCACCTCAAAGCTTGCGCCCTGAGCCCAGACGGAGGCAGCAATCGTTTCTGGGACAGGCTGGTGGCCATCCCTGAGTCTGACTGAGTTCTGTTTCAGAAGGGTGAAGTGCATTCTTACTGCCTCTCAGCCTGCTTGAACTGGCAGGAACTTTCCCACAAGAGATCACAAAAAAGAGTAGGGGGAAGCTGTGAACACCAGGATACCCAAAAGAGGCTACACCACTGAATCTCATATGTATTCTAACACAGAAGTTCACACCATAAACACAAGGAACCAGAATAGATCAAGTTAAGAAACAGAGGTTAACAAGAAGAGTCTCAGGAACAATAACAATGAAAAAACAAAGAAACAATCCACAAATGAAGGGAAAGGAGGAAGCCTCAGAAGGAATGCTAAATGAAGTAGAGGCAACTCAACTATCAGATATTGAGTTCAAAACAATGATTATAAGGAAGTTCAACGAGCTCACAATGAGCTTCCAGAAACCACAGGGAAGCTACACTGAGCTCACTGCAAACTATATCAATATGAAAAAGGAAATAGAAACTATCAACAAGGGCCAAGAGGAAATGAAGAATACAATTTCTGAACTGAAGAACACAGTAGAAGGAATGAAAAGCAGGATTGATGAAGCAGAAGATCGGATCAGCGAATTGGAGGACAACGTAGAAAAAAACATCCAGAAAGAACAAGAAAAGGAAAAGAGGCTCAGAAAAAATGAAGAGGGATTAAGAGAAATGCAAGACAACATGAAACATAATAATATCCGTATAATAGGGATGCCAGAAGGAGAAGAAGATGAGCAAGGGATAGAAAGCCTACTTGAAAAAGTAATGAAGGAAAACTTCCCCAATTTGATGAGAGAAAAAGTCACAAAAATCCAAGAAACACAAAGAGTTCCAATCAAGAGGAACCCAAAGAGGCCCACCTCAAGACACATCATAATTAAAATGGCAAAATTTCAAGACAAAGAGAGAATATTAAAGGCAGCAAGGGAGAAAAAGGAAGTAACATACAAGGGAGCCCCAA
>PVIA01017837.1:0-14517 GCA_004024845.1 Tonatia bakeri
GGAACAGGTACACAGGGAAGGAGAGTAAGGAGACATGCCAACTAAGGGCATGAGGGATTCCAGATGGAGTCCTGGCACTCAAGGGTCAATGGTCAGACACTGAGGAACTCTGCTTAAAGCCGCGGTCTCATCAATCACACTGCACCCCTGTCAGTGTCTCCTGTTTGGTGCTGCACTGGGGTTATTCAGTGTACGACCTGAGGCAAACTGGGCGAGAGAAGGGGCCTCTGTGCACTTCTGCAACCCTCTGTTAAGTCTGCAATGATTCAAAATTGAAGAAGTTTGAGTCCTTACTGTTTTTTTTTTCTGATTTATTTCTATCTTAAATAAAAGGTGGAGCAAAAGTGGGTTTACAGTTGTTCATATGAAAAGTAATACAATAATTAATAAATGAAACAAAAATGAACTTGGTGTTTTGCTTACTGTCAACTGTAAGTCTACTTTTGCCCTACCCTGTATTTAGGATTAACTGGGCAATTGAGGACATTAAATACTGACAATTGTTATCTCCAAGTGGGATTCACTCTTTCAAAAATCTAACAAATATTTAAGGAGCAACTACTATGTATCAGGCACTAGGATCATAGCAGTGAATACCGCAGACGTAAAGTACTGCCTTGAAGAACCAGTGGGAAGACAGACAATGAAATAAGTAAAACATATGGTATGTTAGAGGGTGACAGGTGGTAAGTAGTGTAAAACAAGGCAGGAAGAAGATAAGAGGTTTAAGATCAGGAAAGGGAAAGTGAAAGCTCAAAAATTCTACCCTATAGAGCCCATCATAATTCACCTGAGGGGGCGCTTTCAGGTTGTTTCTGATATACTAGAGTGCAAAATAAGGAAAGTTTGTTTACTGTACGCATTTGTACTCTCTCGCAACTCTCGGCCACCACAGACTGCTTACACACTACTACTTCCTGGGTACCTGGAGCCATAGAAAACTTAACATTAGATCAGTTAGTACTTTCTCTTTGGGAAACTGCTTGTTTTCAGTCAACTTTATTCCCATTCTGTTGAGGGTTTGTGGACGAAGAGCCTAAGAGCACTCAGTGGTGGCTCCTCCCCATTCCGTGGCCTGCGCAGTAGGGGCTGCCGACCAGCCTTCAGTGGGAAGCCGCTGAACAGGCCCAGAGGGCACCAGTTTGCGACCTCAGGCTGAGCTGCGGTGAACCCGGGCGCTGGAGCAGCGCATTCACCCCGAAATTCCTCCTTGGTCACAGCTGCTTCAGCAGCCGCCTGCTCTTCCTTCTCAGTCTCTTCAGGGTCCCTGCAGAGGTAGAGATCAGGCAGGACCTCCCATGGGTGTTCGAGGGAGATGGTGCCGCGCGTGTGTACAACACCCGGGCCAGCACCCACATCAGACCCACTGAGTGAGCCCCCCTGGTTGTTGGAAGGGACAGCAACATCCATGTGGTGCAGAGGAGGGTCTGTGTGACACAGGTCAGTTGTTAGTTAATGCAGGATGCCTCAATGAGAGGCCAGTGGTCAGCCCTGGGGTCAGTAACCTCCAGGTGTCATGGGGCTAGCGGAAGGCTGCCTGGACCTGGTTAGCAAAGGTGCCAGGAGTGAAGCGGCCAGCAGTAGGAGTGCCTCCAGCGGCAGCAGTGAACTTGGGCACAGCTCAAGAGCTGCCAGCAGGAGCTTTTCCCAGGTTCCCTCCAGATTTCTGGTGTGGATGCCGTCAGTTTTCCTTTTGTAAGTGTCCTGTTCCATTTGGACATCAAGGTTGGTGCCTCCTAATTGAGTTCCTGCTGCAAGGACTTTGAGGACAAACTTCTGCATTTCCAGGACACCAAGGACTCTAGACATTGTGAAAGTGTCCTTTTCAGCTACCTGGGAACCAAGAGCAACACCACACGGACACCTCTCTGGGTAGCATGGAAAAGGGCAGAATGAATAGCATTTTGGGTTTTTTTTGATAGAGAATAAAGTTTTTATTCACTCTCTGAGAAAGGAGAAGGGCGTGGTGTGCAGAGATGCACCAGCCCGATTTGTATTGTTGATGCTTTTGTCAGTTCCCCTTTAAGAACATACTGAGGTTCATCTTCAAAACATTCACATCTTTCCAGCTTACAGAAAGGATTACTTTTTTAACCAAAATATGTCTGATTTCTTCAGCATTAACATGTCAGAGCAGCCTCACTGGTCAGTCCCTGAATGCTCACACAGAAACACACGCGTGTATAACAGACAGAAGTTCCCTTAATCAAAATACGGCTAAACACACTCCCTGACACTTCCTTTGCGACACAACTTACCTACTACTAATGAGTTTTCAGTATGAACTGCAAACAATGTGAAACAGGAGGGCATTCTTTCCTGCCCACCACTCTTATCTTAGGAAGGAGAGCTGGACTCTGCAAGCCTAAGCAAGACAGAAGACAGGGGAGGTTTTAGGTTAGAGATGCCCCTCACGGTGAACAAACTGTATTTACATTCCACTCTCTCCTTGTGAAAAGCAATCATCCTAATAAACAAGACTTTGTTGTAATAACTATCAATGGTGCCAGGCGGGTCCTGGAACTCTCAAGGGGAAAAACACTCTATAAAGCATAGAATTGTCTAACTATCATGCTGTACACCTGAAATGAATAAAAAAATAATATGGAATGGAAACTGTTCATTGAAAAATAAAATTTCAATTGAAAATAAATAAGGGGGCCTGTATAAGAATAAAACAAGACGATTTTGCTCTTTTTCTCCCCATACATTGATTGTTGAGCATTTACACCCTCATGCACTTACTATAGGAAATAAACTGCAAACAAAATGTTTTCTTTTTAATTATACTTGCAAAAACATGTCTTAGTCGTGTCATAATGCTAGCACCAAAAGTAACCAATACATGAGCAAATAAATGCATTCTGAGAGTTGAAGATATTATAATTTCAAATGGTGACACTATACATGTATTTAATGCCACTGAATTTTCACCTTAAAATGGATAAAATGATACAAATTTTTATGCATGTTATGTGCAAAACCCAAAAGCTTTTTAAAAACAATGATATACAAATATCGAATCATTATGTTGTAGAAGACCTGAAACTTAATGTTATATGTCAATTTACCTCAATAAGAAATTAAGTAATTAGAAAGTAAAATGCATGGATTACATGTTTAAAAAGCAACAATATGGAGATGCTAGACCTCCCCACCCCAGTCTTTCCAGCTCTGTCCTTTGTGGAGAGTGCAAGGCGGTCCCCTCTGCTGCACCACTTCAACTCCCCTGTCCCCCTCCTCACAGGCGTTATCTGCCTTTACTCGATGGGGCAGATGGGGTGAAGGTGAAGTCCACGAGGAAGAGGGATGCAACCAAACAGTCTGAAACCTGCGGGCAGTTTTGTGGCCGGGCGTGCGGAGCCTAGAAAGCGCTCGCGGCTCTCCCTGGAGGCGGACAGGTCTCCTCCAGCCCTGCCTTATCAACTCAAGGGCATCTTCTCCGCAGGCGCGCGCGGCCCGGCCAGGTGGCCGGTCTAGATCCTCTCAATCTCTGTTCGCTGCGTTTGCCGTCCTCCTCGCTTTCCCCCTCGCCATCGCCTACCTGACCGTCAAGGGTACGGAAGGTCGGGCCTTGAAAATCGGGCCAGAACAAAGTTGAGCCTGGACGTGTCTCTCCATTCATCACCCTTCTCCCGATCAAAGGCCAGAAGCTGCAGCCGCTTTCCCCCAGAATCTTCCTCCGGAGACCGGAGACCGGCACCTTTCTTGGCTCTCCTGCCTTTGCCCTCGCTTCCCGTAAAGGTGGACAGCCCTGGTCCACGATCAGAAGATCCATTTTAGGAAAGGGTGTTGAGTCGGTGAACACTTGAGGTGAAATACTGGCAAAATTAAACAATATACAGAACAACCATTAAAAGTCGGTAAAAAGTGTAATTAAAATAGGATATTTTCAAAGACTTTATTTTTTTAGTTTGTTTTGTTTATTTTTAGACAGAGCGGAAGGGTGGGAGAAAGGTAGGGAGAGAAACACCCATGTGTGGTTGCCTCTCACACACCCCCTACTGGGGACCTGGCCCAAACCCAGGCATGTGCCCTGACAGGGAATTGAACCAGCGACCCTTTGGTTCGCAGGCCGGCACTCAATCCACTGAGCCACACTAACCAGGGCTATTCAAAGACTTCAATTTTCCAAAGGTTAAAGATGTGCTATCCACCGATTTCTCCCTCTATACACTCACAGAATTCCTGAAGAACAAGTACTTTCATCCCAAGCCCCTCATCAAAAGCAAAAAGAAAGAAATAGCAACAATACTATCCTATGTCGTATAAAGAGCATATACACGTATATGAGTTTCCACAGTTATGCATAAATTTTAAAATAGCAGGAAGCCTCCCGAAGAAAACATCCGCGAATTGCGGCTACTTTTACTTTTCTTACACTCAACCGCGTCACCTAATCTTCCGTAACGCGTACACTTTGTTTGCATAATTGGGAGAACACAGAAAACACGGAAACCATTGCTCCAAATTCTCTCCTCCAGGCGCCTCAGGCGGCGAGTGAAGCGCTCCCAGATCCTCCCGCAGCACGGCGGGGACCGGTCCCGGGCCACCCCACCCCGCCCCCAGCCCCAGCCGCCCCCCGACCCCGCGCAGGCCCAGGCGCCCCCGCCGTCGCCCTCCCCACTCGCGCGGCACGGCGGTCCCGGACGCGCCCCGCGCCCAACCCGCCCACTCACGGACTCCCGCACCGCTTCGTCTAGGGCCTCCGGGGGCCAGCACACCCCGCGGGGGTCGCGCTGCCCAGCGGCTCGCGCACGCGCGTCACTGCCCCGGGCCTCGGCGGCCTCTCTAGGAAACTGGGAGGGTCAACGAAGGTGGACAAGTCAGCGGTGTTAATGCGGCGTGACAAATACGGGCCTTGACAAGCACATGCCAGGCCACCACAGGAGCACAAAGGTAGAGACATCTAATCTAGGTGGGGAAATGGAGTACATGGAAGAGTTCCTGGAAAGGGAGGTTTCTCAGCTATGCCTTGAGGGCCAAGTGGAAGTTTTCATGGTGATAGGAGAGTCTCCTATCTAGCTAGGGCTTGGGCCCCATCCACTATTCAAGCGCAGTAGCTGGGGATTCCTGCCCACATTACAGTGAAGAGGCTGGGGTGGGGTCTAGCGCCCCACCTTCTTTTTAGGGTAAGGGAGTCATGACTGCTGGAAAGGGGACAGTCCACACAGATGATGCCAAAAGGTCTAAACAGTTTGGGGGCAGAAAATCTCTAGCCCTGGCTGTGCTCCTCTCTTTGTGGTCTCTGTAAATCCAAAAGGCCCCTAGGAACACCCTTCTGACAGGTGCTCTCACCTTAAGCTGGACTTAATACAGGGTGCAGAGCGGCACAGTAAGTGGTGTGTTTCCTGTTGTTGTTACATACAAATGGGGCAAAGGCTCGGCTGACCTTGGCAATGATCTGCATACAGAGAATGAAGAAATGGGAGGAAATATAATACTAGAAAACATGTATAATTCCTACCATGTGCCAGGCACCATTTTAAGTGATTTCATATTATATATAAAATGAAAATGAATTATATATAAATGAAAATATATATATTTCACATATATGTGAAATATATATATAAATTATCTTATTCAGTCCTCATATCAACTTTGTTATTTAGGTACTGTTATTATCTTTATTTTACAGATGAGGAAGCTACAGCACAAAGGCTTAACTTGCCCATGAACACCCAGGCCATGGTATGACCTCCAGAGTTCTAGTTTTGGTCTCCAGGTGAATGACAGTGTCTTTTACAGTGGTGGGAACATGTGTTGAGCCTCAGAATCGAGGGTAGACGTGAATTCTGCTTTAGGCATGTGGCATTTGGGTTATCTGTTGTTAGCTCTGTACCAAAGCTAGTGTGATAGTGTCCAAAAGAGGCCAGGGTAGTGTTCATTCCCTCAGGTCTTCTGGGATTGTCTCTGGCCCAAATGCAGGTGTCCCAAGGTGCTATGTGGGAGGCATCATGAAGCATGTTTCCACCACTGGGACCCAACCTAGTCATGGTAGATCAGACCCACAGTGGTGGCCATGGTGGTACCTATAAAGCCTAAACACACTGGCCCTTACAGAAATGAAGCCAACCACTTGAGCGTGCAAAAGCTCTGAGAATAAAAACACTTAATCTTATTAGCCATTTCATTGCTCATAGCCCCAAGAGGAACACGCTACGCTCTGCATTTTCAGATGTTTGGGTATCTTTTCCCAAGGCAACCCAGAGGGGAAGGAGTAGAGCTAGGGAGACTCCAGGTGCCCAGACCTTTAATGATCTGAGAGCCCAACTGCAGCCTGAGGTTTCAATCGCATCCACTCCCTGCTTCCGTCGCGGTGGCGTGATTGGCCCGAGAACGAATAGTCCCGGCGCGCCCACCTTCAACGCCGCGACTTCCGGGTTCCTGGAGCGTCCGGAATTTGGGGCCTCTCTCACTTCCGGGTCAGCCATTGTTTTGCTGCTTCACCCGGCCGCTACCGAGTGCGGCGCGGAGGCGTCGCCACAACGGTACCCTAGTGAGCAGTTTGCGGGTGGGGAGGGAGGTGCTGCCTGGGCCGGGGTCCTGTGGATGCTGGCCGGGCTCACGCTTGGCGCCCGAGGCTGGCGGTGCCGGCCCTGCGGCGCTCGGAAGCAGTGAGATGTACAGCCTCCTCTTTGACGCACTCCCCTGACCAGCTGTGCCCCGCACGGACCCGGGCCCGGCGGGTACGGCAATGAACAGGGCAGACGTGGTCAGGTGAGCCTAGTCGAACGCGAAGCGCAGATAGGTGTTTTCCCAGCTTTGCCCAGGGACACGAGACAGAGCGTCCGAAGTGGGTCGGTAGCTGTCGGAATTTCAAACGTTGAGTGTGACTTGGACACTTAAAATCCGGATGAGATAAGGTGCTGAGCATTTGGAACAGTGAAGGAAGTAGGAAAGGGGCCAGAACTTTATCCATGTATGGTGAGATCTACAGGTTACTTTTAAGTCCGTCTTCGGCTTTTTAAAGAAATTGAGGCCTAGTGAGAAGTAGCGTCCCCAGGGTACCGAGGTGCAAGGTAAATTGGAAGCAGAGCGCAGATGCCCTAGTTATCAGTAAAGAGCTGGTTTCCGAAGTTTTGCGATGTATAAACTGAATAAAAGTCGCCCCCTCTTTCAGTATCAGCTAAATGAACCACATTCATTCGTTTTACCAAACAGGTGTACCTATGTGTCGTGTACACACGCAGCCGGAGAGGACTGGGACCCAGCCCCGCCCTCCGAGTCCTCCCAGAAATGGGGGAGACAGCCGTGTACACCACAAACACAAGTTTGAATGAAAAAGGCACTGTGCCCTCAGTGAGGCAGAGCCATGCTTAAGAGCCTGGAAACAGGAAGGTTTTCTGGGGAAGGTTGAAGAGAAAAAGGTCTGGCATTTTCTAACTCCATCGGGTTCCTTCCTTTTGGTGGCCAGCCAGCGGCTTGGAGGGTGTGAGTGTCGAGTTGCATGTACACTAGTTAAAACACAGTGTTACAGTGAGAGGGTGAGGGAAGGAGGCTGCCAGCTCTCACTCCACATGGGGCGGTCGGGGAAGCCTTCCAGAGCAAATGGCATTGGGGTCTTGACTGATGAGTAGGAGTTTGTCAGAAGCTGAAAGGAAGAAGAAAAATCCAAACAGGACAAGAGTAGTATGGAACTCTCTAGAGCTTTAGTCCCAAACTTTCTTTGTTGTACATCTCTGTCTCAACAGAGAAGGGTAGAAGAGTGTTGAGCATGTACTTTTCAACATAGGTTTATTTGTAAATTAAAGGTATGTGCTATCTTACAAATGTAATGCACATTATAAAACATGCGCTGCCCTGGCTGGGTAGTTCAGTTGGTTGGAGTATCATCCCCTACACCAAGAGGTTATGGGTTCGACCCCCAGTTGGGGTTCATACAGTAGGCAATCGATCCTTGTTTCTCTCTCTCAAATCAATAAAACATATCCTCAAGTGAAGGTAAAGAGGAGAAGCAGAGAGAGAGATGCACTAAATAGGAGTTAAATAACTACTTAGTATTTCTTATGCACCCTTTGGATCATCTTGCATTTCCCATATCTGCAGCTCATTGCTATCTTTCTAGCCTGGGTTCCTGGGTAGAGTAGTAGGGGTTGTGGCTGGAACATGGGCCTAAGACCATGTTGTGAAGGGCTGTGAATGCTATGCTTAGATATTTCGGTTTTACCCTGCAGGTTATGGGAGCCACTGAAAGTTTAAGAAGGGAAATCAGTTGGAGAGATGATTAGAGAGACTGCCCTGGTTGTTCTCTCTCTTTTCTGGAGCTTTGCTTTTTCAATGTGGAGTATTTGTCATCAACCTGGTACTGAACAATCAGGGGACTCTGATTTCTCTCTTGATGTTTCTGTAGGTGACACTCCCATCACCCCACACCTTAACTCTGGAAAACAGCTCTGGAGACCTGAATTACAGACCATCGTTTTAACTGGACAAACTGCTGCTGGAACAAACTTCACTTTGGGGTTATAATGGCCACCCAAGGCAGGGCAACTTTAGGTCTTATCTCCAGGAGTGCTGTTCTCCAGAAGCAGGAGGGGCACCTGACTATAAAGCAGGAACCAGGGGGCCAGACCTGGAGGCAGAGCTGCAGTCTCCAAAGGAACCACCCTCCTGTTTGTGAAATTTTCCGGCTACATTTCAGGCAGTTATGTTACCACGAGATGTCTGGGCCACAGGAGGCGCTGAGCCGGCTGCGGGAGCTCTGCCGCTGGTGGCTGATGCCAGAGGTACACACCAAGGAGCAGATCCTGGAGCTGCTGGTGCTGGAGCAGTTCCTGAGCATCCTGCCGGGGGAGATTCGGACCTGGGTGCAGCTGCATCACCCTGAGAGTGGTGAGGAGGCCGTGGCTGTGGTGGAGGATTTCCAGAGACATCTCAGTGGACTGGGGGAGGTGAGCAGCTGAGTCTAGAATGTCAACTAGAACCATTTTCTTGTGCTTAGGTTGACCTGGGAATAGGCATTCTCCATTCCTTAGTCCCTAGGCCGGTTTGCCCTTAGAATTCCTGAGCTAGTCATAGATAGAGGGGAAATCGTTTTGTGTCTAAGCCATAAACAAAAATGTGAATTACAGCCACGCTGTGAATCTCTTTGTGAAATGGGGTTTCGTGAGCCCAGCTCCACTTTGGAGATGTACACAGCACTCTGGGCAGGGAGAGGATCTGCACATGGGTTAGAGTGCGGAAGCATGCGGGCAGAGGTAAAGCTTGGGGGCACTGACGACGTGAGTCCCCTTTGAGCAGTTCTCCTGACTCCCTCCCTCAGACTGCTCAGGGTCAGGTCTCTCTCTCCTTGCCTGGTAGGGTCCTTAGGAGAGGTGACATTTCTGGGCCTCATAATCATTTGTTCCTTTTTTTGCTTTCCAGACCCAGCTGGGGTCTTTTTGCCTATTTAATTTCAATTTTTCCTGTTTCCCTGGGTTCTCTCAAATTTAAAGCCGAGGTCATTCAAATCAGAGGAAAAGCTGGAGAGTCAAAAGAGTGATAACAGAGAAATTTGTCCCCTAGGGCCACAGAGCTAGGTGGTATAGTGACCATGCATGTCAGTCAGAGTTCAGCCAAAGAAGAAAAACCAGTAGGAAATTTTATGTATGTATAAATATTTATATTTATGTTATTGCTAGAAAGTGGCCCGTGTGATTTTGGGAGCTGGTGAGGCGAGTCTGACATCTGTAGGGCAGGCTGACTTGACTGGAAGGATGGGTTGAAACTCTTGGGCACAGGCCGAAGCTGCCATCCTCGGGCAGAATTCCTTCTTCATGGCACCATCAGCCCCGAATGTTAGGTCTTACCCCTGGCTGAATTAGGCCCTTCCAGATTATCTACGATACTAAAGTAAGCCGGTTATGGACTTTAAACACGTACAGAAATACCTTCCCAGCAGCACCTAGGTCACTGCTAAACTGACACATCAAAAGACCACGGGTAAGTCCCTTCCTCCCAGTGAGGCCCATGTCCTTAACCAGGGTGAATTAGGGTCACTTCTGTGTACTCCTTTGCAGTTTGTTAGGGAAAACCAGTATATGAAATTTCCTGAGTACCCATCACGTAATTTTATTCAGTGCTTTCAAAGAAAAACAATTACAGCTCTGGCAGTTGTGGCTTAGTGGGTTTAGTGCTGGCCTGCGAACCAAAAGGTTGCCAGTTCGATTCCCAGGCAAGGCACATGCCTGGGGTGTGGGCCAGGTCCCCAGTAGGGGTGTGCAAGAGGCAACCAATCGATGTTACTCTCACACATCGATGTTTTTCTCCCTTTCTCTCTCTCTAGAAATGAATAAATAAAATCTTTTTAAAAAAGAGATTACATATCTATGCCTAGAGAATCAACACCAGTTGATTGGAGTCCTAGGGCTAAACCTTTTTCTAGGAGTACCAGCTAATGTCCATCTGGCATAATCAAACCCAATGTCAACCATTATTTCCTTGTGTAAACAAGTAAACACACAGGAATAAATCAGCCATCACTGGGGTCTAGAGAGCAAGTAGGCCCAACCATGGGCGAAGACAAGGGGCGAAAAAATGGTTTATGGTGCCGTCCAGTGAGGCGGTGAAAGAAAAACTTTTGTATTTCCTACCTTCTTTTGCTTTATGCAGAAGAGAATGCTCCCTCCACTAAAACTCGGTCTTTTTTAATCCAGGGAGCTCAGAAAAAAATGACTGAGTCACAACCCCAGAGAGTTGCTGACTCAGCAGTCAGGGCAGCTGAGCACTCCTGGCTGCGGCCTAAGAATAGGGTGTTTGGATTCCCTGTATTACTCTGCCTCTATTGTCAGCTTCACATTTCTGACATGAAGACGAGAGCAGAGCTGTCTCCTAGTGTGGGCTCACAGTGTATTTATGGCTAAAGGAATGAACTGGCTTTTGCATGGCAGTTTGCCAAGGGGAGATCAAGAGCTCCCAGGGCGGATCAGAACCAGCCTGCCAGCAGAAGCACGTGCATACTGGGGCTGCAGAGAGCTGCAGAGAGCTGCAGAGGGGTCCCTACTGGGCTGCAGCATCACGCAGCTTGCAAAATGCTTTTATGTCCTTTTATTTTAGCTCCTAGCAGGCTTACAAAATACACAAATAGTAACCATTTGACAGGTGATAAAGCACAGAAAGGTTAAGTGACTCATCTAAATGACAGAGCTAGGAAGCAGTCCCTTTGTCCCTGAGACTTAGCCAGTGTGGTTATTGCTGATATTACTGATTCCCACCAAAGGTGGGAACCAGGATTTTCCCTCTCCCTGGGTTCTAAACCCCCAGCTGTCCCCTAGTGTCCTGCTGCGGAACGCCATCTTAGACTGGAAATTGGAATGGGGACTTTGTAAAGGAGACCTGCAAGTGCCAGCTAAAGAACAGGAGCCGTGCCAGGATTTAATTGCTGGTGAGTTGCAAGGTCGTGCTGTCACAGTGCAGTTAAGTTCAACCTCCTACTAGTCCCCACGGCTTCTGTATTTAAGAGCTGTGACTCCCACTTAGAAGACCCATCCAGTGGAGAGGCTGGGAAGCCCCGACCCAGGGAGCCTCCTGCTCCCGCCACCACTCTGGATAGATGGCCACAGGAGCGAGTGTCCCCTTACCTCGCAGCGGTGCAGATCCTGCAAAGCTGACTGAGGGAGCAGCCGTTTTCTCCTCCTGCTTTAGTGAGTACGTGCCAGCGCGAGGGAGTCTGTAAAGGAGGTTTATGTAGGTAGTGTTTCAGGCTTTCTGTTCTAACTGCTGATCACAATAGGAGCCATGAGATTTCGAGGAGCTGCTTTGATGACAGCAAGCATTGGTTAGAAATAAGAGGTCTGCGATGAGAGGTTCTCAAGGTCTCTAAAGATTAGTGTTATCTGATCTTACTTGACTTCCTTATATAAATTATTGAAGAGAGGAAGTGCATATTGAAAACTGAGTTTGCGGATAACCCTAAAAACTCTTAGCAAAATACTGAGAGGAAGTCAGTGGGCAGTATTATTGATTGAGCACCAGTGGGGGCCCAGCATTGTCCTAAGAGCTGGTGGTCAGGACCGAAAGCTGTTACTTTTCATTGGGGAGACATAGATAATAAAGGTGTAAGTGAGATAATACAGAGATTAACACACGCTGCGACTGAGAGGGTGACTATCCTTGCTTTGTCAGTGAGGTTAGCGGTGTTTCTCTGAAGAGGAAACACTTTGCTGAGAGAATCGGGAAACCTCTTCTGAGGACTGTGGGCCCCCATTCTGGGGTGTTGCTCCAGCCGTCAGCCTCAGCGCAGCATTTGTGCACGTGCAGGTACACAAGCCTCTCGTTTTCTGTTTCCTGGGTACTTCTGATTGGTCTGTTCAGTAGGCCCAGAAGTAGGGAGTGTGCTGAATTGCTCTCTTCGCTCCTTTTTCTAGATGGTTCTTAAAGCAAATTTGTGTCTGAAGAACTGACACAGAAGGGAAGTGGTTATATAGTCTGGTCTGCAAGCTTCTAACAGGAAGGTGAACAGAGGGATGCAAGTAGGATTACAAGCTGCAGATCCTGCTTGGACAGTTTCTCCCCCTAATTAGGCCGTACTGGTGTAGCCGGAAGGGTACTCTGGCTCATCTTTTCCCGGGCTTTCTTTCCAGGGTTGCTTCTTAGAGGTTTTGGGTCCTTCACCTCCAAGGCTGCTCTTTTGAACCCAGTTGTATTTCCTCATCTCTAGGTCTCAGCTCCAGCACAGGGACAGGAAGGTCATTTGGAGGAGCTGGCAGGCTTGAGTGCAACAGAGGAATCGCCTCCTGCCTCCCCCGTCGGTGATGGTTCAGCCACTGGAGGCCACTTGGAGCCGCTTCATGACCCAGGGGCGTGCCAGCCCCACAGTGGGCACTCCGGTACTCACCTCTCCAGCCCCAGCCTCTGGTCACCCCTGTCTTCTCTCTCTGGAGTCTGCCTTCCTTCATCTCCCCGCTGCTGGAATTGTTCATGGCTCTACCCTCTGCCTTCCTTTCCCAGTGACTCTGTCTGTTCCCTTTTGCTTATTCTTCAATCATTCGTGTATTTAGCAAGTTTTTGTCAAGCACATGCCATGGGAAAGGTACTGTCAGGAGCAGAGATACATGGTACACCATCTCCACTTTCAAAGAGTTAGTTACCTAGTTGGCAGAGTGTAAGAAGACAACCTCGTAAGAAGCATGAGTGACATCTATCTCCACGCATCTGATGCCATCACAAGCGAGCAATGTGCACATTGTTAATGGGGAGCTGGGATTCATAGGGATGCTTCCTGGAGCAGGTAGCAATAGGATTGGACACTGAAAAATCAGGGAGAAAGTGAAAGAGTAGAGGAAAGTGTTGGGCCCCAGCATGGAGAATATAAGCAAAGACTCTAAGTGGTTAATCCTTGGACCCTGCTGAGGTGGGGTCGAGGAGGACTGTGTTTGAGAGCACAGGGACTGCTTGGACAGGGCCTCAGAGTTGAGGCCAGGAAGATTGTGGGGGACATGGGACGATGTGTGTTAGAACAATTTCAGGGTGATGACACTCACATGTAACCATTATGATTGAATGGTGAGACCATTGGCAGGGAGCCTAGAAGGAGGCTGACATAGGAGGATAGATGTGAGGCAGTTACTGCCTGAGTGCGCTTAAGTGCAGTGGAAAGTGATAGGTGTGATGGGCTCTATGAGGGAAAATCCATGGGGCAAGGGACAGGAGGGGGAGTTAGAGGGTTTTGGCCAATATGTGGAATTATTAACCAAACTTGGGAGGTCAGGAAAGGAAGTTGATAAGAACATGCATTTGAGACACTGAACTTAAGGTGTTGTAGGACACGAAGAAATGTCCAAGCAACTAGGAGCTCGTGAAAGAGATCTAGGGGAGAACTGCGAACTTAAGAGCATCGTTAGAGCAGTGAGAGTCAAGGAGGTCTCTGACGGAGAACAGGAAGCTCTGAGGCCTGGAGTGTCCAAATGAGAGTGCAGGAGAAGGGGTAAACCAGGGAACGGGGTGGAGAGGGTGCAGAGATGTCGGGGAAATTGGGCAAAGCTGGTGCTAGGGGAGCATGTGGAGAGGAAGTGGACTTCCTTATGGGAGGTTGAAGAGAGCAAAGGCTGGGAGACCTGTTTTCGGTTTGACCGGGGACGTTCTACTGCACCCTCCATGGAAGGTTCACAGCACATGCAGGGGAACACCCGTGTGGATGAGGGATGAGTGTCTGTGTGTGTGGAGCCGCCTGGGTCCTCTTGAACCCACTCTGGGGTACAGCCTTACTGGAGCCAAGGGCAGGGCTCATCCACTCAGAGATTTCTTTCCTCCCTCAGCTCGATGTGCCTCCCCAGCACCTGCCCCTCCCCAGGTGGGCAGCACAGGACACCAAGCAGCAGCAGCTGTGCTTCGGGTGGCCGGGCCCCAGGTGAGCTTGGTTCTTTGCGTCTCTCCTGAGTTCCTGAGTCTGTGGCCCAGGAACAGCTAGAGCTCATCTGCTGGGCTCTGGCCCCTGCTGAGACTGCTCCTGTGGCTTCCCTGTCTCCTTGCTTCCCCTGGAGCTGGGGCCGCCTGCTGAGTTCATGGACTGTCTCTTGCCCTGGACTTGTCCTC
>PVIA01017838.1:0-14518 GCA_004024845.1 Tonatia bakeri
AAAATAAAAAAAAAAAAAAAAAGAATTATTTTTATCCTCAGCTAAGGACATGCTTATTGATTTTTTCAGACAGGGGAAGGGAAGGAGGGAGAGTGGCGGGGGAAGAGAGGGAGGGAGGGAGAAGGAAAGAGGAAGGAAGAGAGAAGACTTCACTGTGAGAGAGAAACATTGACTGGCTGCCTCTTACAAGCACCCCAATGGGACCGAGTCCACAACCCAGGCATGTGCCCTGCCTGGGAACTGGGCCATGAAGACCTTTCGGTTTATAGGAGAATACTCCAACCAGCTGAGCCATAGAGGTCAGGGTGATGCAGAACTTTTTCTTAGTTTTAACATCTCTTGATCACAGCTGCTCATGATGTTAGCCCTTCAGCTGAATTATGTGCACTGTGCACATTGACTTTAATTGCCATTTAACATGTGTTCGAAATGCTTACATTATGATGCCATTGAAACAAGTCACTGTACTTAGTAAATAATAAAGGAACAGAAACAGAGCAGCGGACTGTATATTTGACATCAGTGAAGTAAAATACGCATGGCTGGAAAATGACCACTGCTCCTTGTTTTCTTGCAAAACAATAACTAAATGCTTTATGTGTCCAAAGAAAAAAATACCTATAAAATAAAGTTATGTTTGTCTTGTAACCACACAACAGGCAAGACACAGCCTACCATACTAAGCGATGCAAAGAGAGCACGAGAAACTGCCACATCTCTTGGAATATGAAAGAAAATTCAAAGCAGCAAGAGGCTGGTGTGACCAGCTGACTGTCAGTTTGACAGCAGAGTTTAACTTGTTGTTAAAGAAAACAGTGCCTCCTACAACTGTTGGAATCCTACGCCCCAAGACAGACTAGGTAAGTGAAAAGGCAAACAAGCTATCGGTGGACATGCTTCGCTCTGACTGAAGAAACCCTGATTTGCAGTTGGCAGTTCATGCATTTTCTCACATATTCCACATGTCAGAATAGAGGAAGAGCTCAAGGATTCAAAAGGCTTATTTATAGCAACACAGGAAGGGGAAACTTCCTTTGAAGTTTCTTTGTTTTCTTTAAAATTTAACTTGAATTTTGTTTCTACTGCACGACCTATGTAACATAAATAGGCCCCCATGCAACACACCCAAATCTTCCTGAAAAAAATCACATTTCTGGGTTCACGGTGCTCACCTCCTCAGCTTCCCTAGTTCGATCCCAAGGCCCCAAGTTTAGCAAGCATAAATTTGTAACGAAAACTTGAGTCACAGCTAGGTTTCTTTATTTGCTCATGGATGTAGATAGTAGGTAGGCAAGAAAAAACTGTTCTTCTATGGTGAATCAGAATCTCATAACATTATACGTGTATAAATTACTAAGGCTCCGTATCTATTTAGGCCAGTCAGGAAACAGTAGTCAAATAACTCCTAATATTTTGATATATACTCATGACAAATATATCCAAATACTAAAAATGTGTATGCACCAGTAAATTTTTTCTAGAGTACAGTTAAAAAGAGAGAGAGAAGAAAGCAGAAGGGAGCTGAGACTCAGAATGACCAAGTCTGTCTACAGCATTTTGGGAAAAATACTAAAAAATACAGTTAGGTGATAGATACTTCAGTCATCAGTTAAAATGGAATTATTATAGCTTATTCCATCCAAATCAGTGCTTTAGTGAGTTTGTAGGGCTGAAGAGAAGAAAAACATGTGCTTCATGGGGTCAATATTTTCACCACATAGCAAATACAGGATCAGTACTAGTATATTTCTCAGTAGAATTGATCATTATTGTAGCACTGTGTATGTTTCAACTTGCAGACTCAAGTTACACTCAAAGTATCTTAAATGCTTATTAGGTTTCACTGAGAGATTCTTATCAAACAAAATGGGAAGAGCACTGCTTTATAGCTGATGAAATAAGAAACAGAAGAGCAGGTATATTATTTTAAAATGTAAAAATAAAGAGCAGAAAACTCAAATTGAGAAGAAAAACCAAATCGTCTTATTTCATAGTAGGGAGTCCATATTTATACGAAGATATTACTGAATACTGATAGGATGTCCACTAGAATAAAAGAGGCAACCACCAAAAAAACTACAATCAAACAGACAAGACACTTATTTCTGAAAATGGGGGCTGGAGGCAGAAAGTGATAAAGTAAAGAATCACTGGTTTTTATTATAAACTTTTCTGTAATGCTTAATTCCTAGGTCTTTAATGAAATCAAAAAGAAGGGAGAAAACAAAAATAAATCCCACATATCAAATTTTTATATTCTAGACAAAAGCAGCTCCCACTTAAAGTTGACTAAGGTAAATTTAGTACAAATAAAATGTTCAATCTGTAATCACTACACAACAAGCTCTCCCATTAAAAATATGAATAATTTAAATAAAGGGTTTAGCTAAATTCAAGTTTATCTGGGAAACACACCTAACTTCTTGATGTGAGAGGGAAAACTATGATATTCTCAAGTAAGAAGTTCTTTCCTCAAATATCAGAACTGAAAAGCTTGAACAAACAGCACTTCTTACCTTTCTATGGCTCAGTAGTTATCTTTGAGTTGCCTGTTGTTAACAATTTAAAATTCTGAACAATTCAGGTTTAAATTAGCATTTCATACAGGATTTCTTTCAGAAATGATTCACTACTGGATGTTGTAGTTCCTATTGCTCATTTTAAAGTCCTCAAGTCCCACCGTCTTTTCTACACTCAAATAGAGGGAAGTTTAATGTCTTAGTTTAATGCTGTATGTTCAAATATGTTGTTCCCTGTTACTGCTGCGTGGTGTGGCTTTGATTACATATTCCATCTTATTAATCTCTTCTATCGAACACCTAGGCAGTTTCCAGATGGGCTATTATGAATAACACTGCTCTGTATGTTCTTGTACAAGCCTTTTTGCAAAGTTATGTTTTCATTTCTCTTAGACGAACACCTAGTAATGGAATTTCTGAGACACAGGGTCTGAGTATGCTTAGCTTTATAAGAGCCTGCCAGACCCTCTTCTGAAGTAGATGTACCATATTATACTCCCACCAACACGGTATGAGAATTTTGACTGTGCCATATACTTGCCAATACTTATCAGTCTTTTCAATTTCAGCCATTCTGGTGGCAACACAGAATTTAATTTTATGGATGTTCTACATTTTATTTAACCAAGCCCAAGTTAGACATTATTTCTATTACTTAGTATTTTAAATAACACTGTGAATAATGCCCTGCATAAAACCTCTCAGTCTAGACCACTAATATTTTCATTAAGCTAAATTAATCAATCAGATGTTACTAACATCTGCAAATTTTTCTAGCCTACATTTCATGCGAAGAGCACCTCTGATATATGGCTTGACTTGCTATTTCATTGCGTGTAAAATTGGAAATAATTGTGTAGAGAAAAACTATGCTTTTTGTATGTTTTGCCAATTCTCCCACTACTTACAATAATCTTTCAGGTCTCTTCTCTACAAAACAAAATGCAAACAAACAAAACTTTTGGTCTCCATTTCAATACATATAACTCTTCTAGGCTCTTTAATTTTTCTTATTTTAATTTACTTGCTAGAACATGCAGAACAATTGTTTTTTAAAAAGTGATAATTGCGCCCTGGCTCAGTGGATTGAGAGCAGGCTGCGAACCGAAGCCTCGCAGGCTCGATTCCCAGTCAGGGCACATGCCTGGGTTGTAGGCCACAGCCCCCAGCAACCGCACATTGATGTTTCTCTCTCTCTTTCTCCCTCCTTTCCCTCTCTAAAAATAAAATAAATAAAATCTTAAAAAAAAAAAGACTTATACAGAAAAAAAAATTCCTGGTTCACAATCAACATTCAAGAAAGTCTGTAAGAATTTTAAATAAAACAAAATTTCCCTTAAAAAAAAAAAGTAAAAAGATTAAAAAAAAGTGATGATTACAGGTATCTTTAATTACACCTGACTTTAATGGGAGTTTCATTGTGATGCTTGAAAGATAAAGTAACTGAAGGTTTGCCTCTAAGGTCAAATATAAATATCCCTTAAATAAAATAAATGTTATTTAAACATAGTAAGGAACCTAAATATCCCTAGAATGACCTGGTGGATGGTGTTACCTGTATTTTCTCAGATCGCACTACTATCCACTCAATATGCTTAATTTAAGCTAGAATAGAAATATTAAAGAAATTCTTACCTTCTTCTTTCTCATCCCCAACATCTAACTGGTTACTCAAGTTCTTAACACAGCTCTTAATTTGTATTTTCCTTCCTATTTTCCCCGTCTTGGTAGTATTTTAGTCTTTCAACATCTCTTGCTTAAAATACTTCAGTTTATCAAAGGACAATGGGATTTCTTTCAATATAACAAACCCAAGCATCTAATTTCATGCTTTAAAATAAAGGTTTTTCACTGCCTTGAGCATAAAAATCATTTCCCCTGCCATGTCAACACCGATCTTCGTGACTTCATGATGCAGTCTCATTATAATGCAGGATGCTTACTACTTTTATTAAAGAATGAAGATGCTGTTTCCTCTTCCTAGAATCTGCACCTCATTCACCCCAAAATACTCCCTTTTTGCCAGGCAAACGCCAAATCGTTCTTTCAAACTTGGTTCAGACATCTTCTTTGAAATTCTCTGACACTGTTCCCGACATTCACTTGTTCCATCCCCTGGGTGGTTACACGGCTGTACTGTAACAGTATACTAAAAACACGTGTTTCCAGCTTACAAGCCAATCAAAAAGAATGTTTCCTTTGCTCACTGGTAAACTTAAAAGTTGCTTCTTAGGGACTAAGGTAAAATCAAGTCCTTTACTATTTTAACTTATGAAAAATCCACAGAAAATAATGTCTTGCTTTCAGAATGTGAAATATTTTACAAAATGAATCACTAAGGTCTTGACCATTTATCATAAAACATACTATCAGCATCTTTATGAAAATGGTAGGTGTGCTCTCAGAAACTGATCACCCCTTCAAGTGAGAGAATCCTTTGAAATTTTATTCAAATGGATCAATTAAAGTTCCAAACAATGCGCACATAATGAACACATTAGGCATGGGAACACACTTCATCCACGTGTCGGAGCAATTACTGTGATCAGTGACCCGGGAGTACTGACATGACCAACAGTGTAAACACACTTACAACACAGGAACCAAAACAATTCTGATTAAAATATCCAGTAACTAATAATAGGATGTTTAAGTGCTATCAAACTGATTAATCATCAAACAACTTTTTTTATAATAGAGGACAAATTATTTGCGTGACTACTTTGTTTTCTGACAAACCTTCTCTGTGGCTCTCTCTCAGCTGACACCATCTGATGATGCCCCCTTAAAACTCACATAAGATGAGCCACATCAACCACACAGAAGAGTAAAGGGTGAATAAAAAACTTACTCAATTCCATGGTAATGACACACCGAGGCTTTTTCAAAAGGTAAGACTCGAAGTTTCCGAGGACTAAGTTCTGGAGTCAGGACAAAAGTCTTTTCCCTGAAACACAGAGTTTTTCATTTGCATTCAAAGTTTATTTAGTGAGAAAAAATTCCAGAAAGTGTCTACATAAAGAAATCTGATTTCTTTCAGTACAACTGAATCTTACCTGGGATAAAAAGGAAGTTACAGCAGGAAGGGTACTGAGAAAAGAAAGCCGGGGTAGGCCTGGATTTTGTCTGTTATGTTTTCTATGCCTCAAGTTTCTTAAATTGTAAGTTCCATATTTCACAAAACCATTCTGAAACATGAATAAGTCAAGAATGGGAAATGATTTGTGGTGGAAACTCAAGAAGCAGCATTATTCTAGAGGATTTTTTTCTTGATGTAGTGAACTAATGATTATGCATTCAGTTAAATTCTGTTTTGGGGAGGGATAATTAAAGTTAACTTGAATCTCTGGTGATGAAGGAGGTACTCACTTCCTCCTGCTGACACGTGGAGGACCCAGATCTCTCTTTAACTGGGAATGAGGTCATCCTGACACCTACTCTGGGAGTCAGCAGTCTTTAAAATATTAGAGAGCACCAGAGACTAAATACTGCCAAATACTGCCGTCAGTTCTGCAGCAGGCTTCCGATCAGCGGGTACGCTAAAACTCATCACGTGGTGATCTTACGTACAATGTTCATGCTCAACCCCTGCGGTACCGAGACCTGCAAGAGTGTATCAGAATCTCAGGGAGAAGGTCGCTGCAATTCGGTGAAGCTCTCCTGGTTATCTCACAGGTGGCCTTCTCGCCTGCCTGAGTTGGCAGGCACAGTTCTAGTGTACTGGCTTGCGTTCCTGAAGCTCAGACAGGCTGGGGGGAATGGGAGAATTCTGCACCAGTGGTCTTTACATAGAGACAAGAATGAAATAGCGGGGTTTGAAGTCAGAAGGTTTGGAACTGGTACAGAGAAAGGCAAGTAGACAGTAAAATATGAAGAATAAATTTTCTTTCACATTCCCCCTGTGGCATTAGTAATGAAACTGCTCACTTGCCACTGAAAATTATCTAGGGTACTATAACAGGCATGTGAAATTATCACATTAAAGTGTAAGACATATATATATATATGCTCATTAATAAATTCTAAATTTATTATTAAAGTGTAAGACATATATATATGCTCATTAATAAATTCTAAAAACCAGAGTTTATATGCTAATGCATCCACTTAAAGTGTTCCACAAGAACTGACACCACTAAATGGCAATGACCCTGGCATTCTGATGACTGACTAGAAAAGTGAATGATTTCACAAGACAGAATCTCTTTAGGAGCCTGTCATTTTACTTCTCCCCTTCACCACGCTGCATTTCATTTCTGATCTCAAGTCTTCTCAGCAACTTTATTTTTGTTTAGTTTTACTCACACCTTGTTCTTTCTAAAAGAAACATTTTAATAAATATATATTTTGTCGATATTATGCCTGAGCTTTAATTTAATATAGCATTTATGATGGCTCCTTGAATAGGTAGACATTTAATAGGAGTCTAAAGGTCCTTGATTCACTGATGTGAAAGCTCACCCCTCAACCTTAATCTTTATAGAAGATATATTTGATAATGATGCAGTGCTTTACTAACATCAAAGAACTGTATCAAACTTCCCCACATAAGTTACTTGTAAACTACAGAAAGAATTAAATGTATCTCCCCTACAACGCTGCATCCAGAAAGACACCCAACCACAAGAGGGCCGCCCACACGGTCAGTTTGGGAGGGCCCATTTGACTCAGCCGGTTCCTGCCTAACGATTTAAGGGATAATAATCCGAAACTGAGCAGATGGAAGCGTGTGCCACATTTTGCTGTGCGTAATGTGCTCCTGTGTGTAACGCACACCCACATTTTCAACCCAAACTTGCAGGAAAGAATCTTTTGTTTTAATTTTTCAATTCAATTATTTATTTGTTTATATTTAGATACTTGTTTTTTTTGTATTTTAAAGGAATTTTAGCATTTATTTTTGAACACATGGTATAAGAAACTTTACGTAACAAATAATTAAAAAACACAAGAACAGATACAAGGCATTAGAAATTCTATGTACTGGTAGCAAATCAGTACTACCCATGTATAATACGCATCCTTATTTTTCCCTCAAAAATTTGGGCAAAAAGGTGCACATTATACACGGCAAAATGCGGAATCTACTTCTTCACTTTCTTGATTCCCACAAAAAAGGGTATCAATCTCTCGAAGCTTGGAGAAAAAGAAAATTACTCTAAAATTACACAGTTTTTAGGTCATTAAGATCACTAAGTCACTGAGACACAGAGTCAAATCCTCCTGTTTTCAAATTGTCTCTCTCGAACACACACATAAGGCAATAAGCTCCATTACTACTTTTGATATGTAAATACCATCAAATAGATCCTTCCCAAAATCTAGCTTTAAAATCAGTATCTGCCAAAACAAGCCTTTACAAAAGTGATCAAAATGATCTATAATTTTTAAGGTCCATTGGAAGGGTTTTCAAAATAATGGATTAACAATTTAAAAGAAAATAGGGTTGTGAATAAATTATTCAATTCTTTCAAGTACTTGTTGTGTTTTTACCTGTTTTTTTTTTTTTTAAGTCAGCTGTAACAGCATCCAGTTTTTAATAACTAGTCACTTAGTAGAAATTGTCTGGGAAGTCAAATTAGTTATAAATTATTCATGTAGACACTGAATTCTTACTTGATAATGTTATAGTTTCAAAATAAGAATTTATTACATTTCCCATTTCTCCAGTTGAAAGACTGCTTTCTGCTACCATTCGGCATGACTGACAATGTCATGACAAGTACACAGCAGCAAAATCAAAATGGGAGCGGAACACAGAAAAGAGAATTAGAAATATATATTTGCAAGTCAAATTATTATTTTTTTTTCCAAAAGTACCATCCTTTGTACACAAAGTAGAAGCCACTGACTTTTATCAGGAATATGCTGAGGCAGCTTTAATCACTTCTGTGTCCCTCACACGCAACACCACAGAACACTGGGCACTTTGGCTGCGGTAAAACGTGAAGAATTAAGGCCAACTGACCAACACAGGGATCAGCGTGCAAATTTTGCCTACGTGGCACAGGGCATCAGGGAACGGGGGAAATGCGATGCATGTGTTTTTTTAATGATTTCTGTAAATTAATTGGAAATTATAACTGTATTACTTACCCCTTTTGAACCTGTAAAGGCTGAAGGTCTCCAACTGGTAATCCATCGGAGGTAAAGAATTTCAGCAATTCTTTAGCATCCAATAACGGGATCGAGTCCCGCGTACCCTCTTTGTGGCCCAGCAACTGCTCGGATGAACGAGGGAACGAACCAGCTCTGGGAACAAGGTCATGTAGGTTTATTAAAAGTCGGTGAGAACTCACCATCGTCAGGAAAAGATGACATGAGCAGAAACCATAGAAACACACAATGAAAACTGAAGAACTACACATTTAGGAAGAAAAGAAAATCTTCGCAAATCATTTAGTATCAAAGTATAGTTTAAAAAAACCTACAGATCACAGTGAAACCTGCAGTGACTATATCAGCAATGCTACTACTTAACTAAAATAATTATGTTCTTTATAAATGATGGCATGATCAATCATTTAGTAGTATGAAGTCATCAAATCTGTAAAAGTTAAATCAAAACTTGTGTGTTCTGAAACGTCACAATATTGCAAATTTTACGGGTAGAGGCTGAATGTTCCAATTTTCTAGGAACTTGAAAGATTACCTGGAGCACAACCATGAAATGAGAGAGTAGTCAGAAATCTCTCTGAGGCCTCGTGTGGCCTCGATTACGACTGTGCGCAGGCAGTGAGCTGCCACTGTGCCTGCAGTAACACGCAGGGCTGCGTGCTTCTGCAACTACTTCCCATACGACATATTCTCAATCCTCACACAGCTCCTCAACAAAGACAGACTAGGTTTTACTTCCAGATTAGGGTGACACCTGAAAGTAAGTACTTTCTGAAGTGAAGATCAGCACACCAAGCCTAAAAAATCAACTGGTGTTTTCACTCTTCAGATAACACACAGCAGTTTGCACTGCACACCCAGAGTGACAGAGCTACCACACCTGAAGAAGTACACCGACTCCGAATTAGGCACTGTTTCTGCCCTATCACTCTATTTATGAACCCAAAAAGCTCTCAGTACGCTTTAAAATCCTGAAAGAGAAAAACACTTCAGCTTCAGAGAATTTTACAGGTTTTGTCAAGTACTGAGTCACAGACCCTGCTGTGGCTCTGTCACCGAAGCATGAATAAAATCTTTCAGTCACGGCACGGGAAAATTAATTTCCTGATTGCATATCAATTTAACTATTTCCTGATTATTTTACTATTCAGACCAAGCATTTTTACTGATAATTACATGATTAAAATGTTGGCATTATGGGTTAGAACTTACATTGCTATACATTAAAGATCAATAACGTTCCGATGGTGTCCCCTTCCCATTCCTTTTAAACTGAAAATATAAATCTAATAAAAACAGACAAGAAAATTCTCAAAGATGTTCCATGAACTTTATATTCCAGGAAGGCAAGAACTGTATTGTGAGCTGAATTTAATTTCTATACAGCTATTCTCTAGTAGTAACTCACAAAGGTTTCTTAATGAAAATTACTCTCAATCACTTTACAGGCTGGATGTAACAGGGAAATGTATAATTTGCATTTATATAGAATCCTGGACACAAGGATATCAGAGCAATTTAAAAGCCAGTTTGTGATAAATTACACTACCAAATATGTTTTGGGTTAAAAACAAAGAAACAAAACACAAAACACTGACAATGCTTTATTTTGCTTGGTGTTTTCAAGCTTACGAAGTATTTTTTCTTTAATGAGATATGGAGGCCACAAAGTCAGAAAAAGGTGACTGTGTTTGTCTAAAACCAAATTCTATCGACTTCTAAATTTTACCATGTATTGGTCCTCAGTACTCCAGTTAAACCCATTTTAACACAAAATAAATTGTTAAAACATGCAACATAACTTTTGTGCACAACTAAGAATTCAATGGTATCTCCCATATTTTGAAGTGTACACAGATATTTATTGAGCATTTACTTTGTAAATCTCATAAAGAGAGTTCACTGGTGATAATTCATAGATCCATAATCACTGCTCACAATTTAGTGCACAGATTGACTTGAAGTAGGAGAAGGAGGTAAGGAGAGTGTAAAGAGATAAACATACTAATGCAGAATGAGTAAAAAAGGTGTAATAAAATACGTGTTATGAAAGAATAACACAGTCCCTGGATGCTTAAAGAAGGAACATAGCAATGAGTTGCAGCATTTAAAAAAGGCTTACGAGAAAGCTGGTATTTGGTCTAGACTTTGAATGACAAATAAGCTTCCAGTTCAAGACGGTGGATTAAACACACACACACATTAATTGCAACAACTGAAATCACAATGCAGAAGTACCAGACACTAAGCAGACCAAAGAGTTCAATGAATTCCAGAAATTTATGAACTAGAGCAAGCGCCTCAAGGAGAACTGGAGATAAACCTATAAAACAGGGAGAATCCGTCTTCTCCATCCCCTCCCATGGAGGCACAGCGACCCTAACCTTGGGTTCATAGGAGACTGTGGGCAGAAATCAGATGGCATGTTTTAAGAATACTACGAGAGCAGCTGTTCAGGTACCACCCTCTCCCGCCATACGTTGCCCTATGTGCTTCCCTTCAAATCAGAGACAAGAAACTGCTCTCAGAAAATCCAGAACCACGTCTCGGCCTCGGTGTCTGTATGACATGCCCAGGACAAATCCCCCTAAGTGCTGGGTGAGGACCCAGGCTACCTGCCCCAGAGGGCCTGCAGGAAAGCCTCTCAGGCACGCTCCCCCTTCCCGCAACATTAAATAAGGCTGCACGAGGTCGGGAATGGGCCCACACACACATGGGGACAGGACATGCCAGCTACCCATGAAGAGTGGCCTAGCACTAAACTCTTAGCTGTGAACAAACATAAACCACTAGACACTGGAGAAAAACTACACAGAACAGATGTTCATCAAAGAAACCCCCCCAAAAAAAAATCAGATCCAAAGAATGATGAGATCATATAAAAATATAAAACAAATTAAAAGACTCTAATATTCTTATAGTATTTTTCTCAGTTCTCATTATGAATTTAAAAAATAGGTTACTAATGAAAAAACATGGTAGGGAACAAATGAGAATTACTAGGAATTTAAAATATGACTACAAAATATTTAACAGAAAAAATGAAAGCAAAGGTCAAGGAAATATCCTAGAACATAGGGTAAAAAAAAGATGAAGATATAGATTATTGAGAGAAAATCAAATTAGAATGAAAAAATCAATCCAGGTTGTCTAATGTTAGTTAAAACAGATATTTCAGAGATAAGAAAGGAAAAAACAAAATGAAAGGGAGAATATTCTCTAAGAATTAACAAAAGAGCCCTGGCTGGCGTGGCTCAGTGAGTTTGTGTCATCCTGCAAACTGAAAGGTCGCTAGTTTGACTCCTGGTCAGGGCACATGCCTGGGTTGTGAGCCAGGCCCCCAGCCGGGGGCTTGCGAGAGGCAACCGATCGATGCTTCTCTCCTACATCAATGTTTCTCTCCCTCTCTTTCTCCCTCCCTTTCGTTCCCTCTAAAACTAAATAAATAAAATCTATAATAATAATAGTAAATATAAAATAACAAAATACTTTCTAGAGCTAGAAAAAAAAATGTCCTAAGACTAAAACATCTCACACCATGATGGCCTCATGCAATTTCAGAACATTAAGCAAAATAGAAAATTCTAAATGTCCCAGAGACAGAAAGAAAACCTACCTATTATAGAACAAAATGAGAACTGGCATCAGACTTCTCATTAAGATACCGGACCCAAGAAAATAGAGACTTAACCTAGAAATGGGATCGAAAGAAGTGCCAGGGTAACAGTCGCGCAGGTGGAAAGGGCGAGTCCCAGTTAGAGCAGGTGAGAGAGCGCGACCGCAAGAAGGGAAACAAGTGTCTACTGCAAATATCGCAAGGTGAGAGGTGGAAGCTGGATCCAAGTGAGGAGACATGGGTGTAAACTTCCTCGTCTTTCACAATGGGAAGTGAAAAGACACCGTCTAAAATTCATCAGCAAGAAACTGAAGTTCTTTGTGAGTAACCTGCACTCCTGTCCTTTTCCCAATCTCCTTCCCAGATTGAAGTCTTCCTGCTGATCTATAAATGTGAGAAATCTTCAAGGTATAATCTTAAGTCTTCTTTTATTTTCTCTACATGGTTTCACAAAGTGATCTTATCCGCTAGCGTGTATTTAAAAACCCCTCTTGATACCTACCCCCCAAATTGACTTCCAGATTTCTCCTCCAGTCCACCTGTTATGTACACATGAGCAATCCACGAGCAGTGATTTTTAACTGGTGAGCTACAAGAATTTTTAAAACATGCAATACCTGACTATTTAGTCAGGGGTACCGACCTGCTTTCCCTTAGACTGTCAAATAAAAAATGACAACAGCTGAGTTCCGGCCAAGATGGAGGCATAGGCAGTCGCATTGTGCTTCCTCATGCAACCAAAACTAAAGACAACAAAAATTGAGAAACAAGAAACAACCAGAACAGAGAGAAATTAATTGAACAGAAGTCGGGCTCCAGTACATCCAGACCGGTAAGGAGCGGCGGAGTCGGAGGCCTGCGGAGTGGGGTCGAGGGGTCCCGGCGGGAAGAAACGCTGGCTGGCAGGCATGGGCGCGCGGGGAGAAGACGGCAGCGGACGGACCGGTGGTGGCGGACCCTGGGCACGGAGGCGACTGGCAAACCCAGTGAGGGGCTCAGGGCAGCTGGCTGTCCGCAGACACACGTTTGCACAAACTAAGCGAAAACGGGCAGCACCGCCGCGTTTCAAAGCTTAAGAGCCCCGTCAGGGAACTGAGGCCGGGAGACTCTCCCAGCCTCACAGGAGACTTCTCGGGGAAGCCCACAGAGTCCAATAAAGTGCACAAGCCCACCGCCCGGGAGCCAGCACAGCAAGGGCCCAATTTGCTTGTGGGAGGCAGTGGAGGGGACGGAAGTCCTAGAGAGAGCGGAGCAGGCGCCATTGTTCCCTCTCAGACCCCGCCCCCACATAAAACGTCATAACCCAGTGACTGGGGTGCCCCGCCCCGTGAACACCTAAGGCTCCGCCGCCCTTACGAAACAGCCGCAACCAAACCAAAGGAAAATAAAAAACATGTCTCAAACATATTTGAAAGCCCCAGAACCAATTTTTTTAAGTGACCAAGAGATAGCAGAATTACCAGATGCACAGTTCAAAGCACTGGTGATCAGGAAGCTCACAGAATTGGTTGACTTTGGACATAAATTAGATGAACAAATGCAGGCTACAATAAGAGAAATGAAGGAAAACTCACAGGGAACCAATTGTGAGGGACAGAAAACTGGGACTCAAATCAATGGAGCGGACCAGAAGGAAAAAAGGAACAACCAAACAGAAAAGAATGAAGAAACAAGAATTCAAAAAACTGAGGAGAGGCTTAGGGACCTCCAGGACACCTTTAAATGCTCCAACATCCGAATTATAGGGGTACCAGAAGGGGAAGAGGAAAAGCAACAAATTGAGAACTTATTTAAACAGATATTAAAAGGAAAACTTCCCCAATCTGGCAAGGGAAATAGACTTTCAGGAAGTCCAGGAAGCTCAAAGAGTCCCAAAGAGGTTGGACCCAAGGAGGAACACGCCAAGGCACATCATAATTACATTAGCCAAAGTAAAAATGAAGGAAAGAATCCTAGAAGCAGCAAGACACAAGGAGACAGTAACATACAAAGGAGTTCCCATCAGACTGTCAGCTGATTTCTCAAAAGAGACCTTACAGGCAAGAAGGGGCTGGCAAGAAGTATTCGAAGTCATGAAAAGCAAGGGCCTACATCCCAGATTGCTCTATCCAGCAAAGCTTTCATTTAGAATGGAAGGGCAGATAAAGTGCTTCTCAGACAAGGCCAAGTTAAAGGAGTTCATCATCACCAAGCCCTTACTATATGAAATGTTAAAGGGACTTACCTAAGAAAAAGAAGATTAAAAATATGAACAGTAAAAAAAAAA